>JAVKPL010003408.1:0-198368 GCA_032173675.1 Gastrolobium villosum
CTGCCGAGTGTAACCTATCGGAGCACGAATGTGTCTGATACAGAAAAAAATTCAGAGAACCAGAGTGTGGGGCCCTGGATGGTTGTGCAGAAGAAGAAATTCCCGAAAAATTTCTCTCAAAAGATGAAGGATACAAAAGAAGAACGAACTTTTGGAGCTGATATCTCTAATAATGGGAGTTCCTCTAACCAGAAAAAGGGGATAAGGAAGGATCCTGAAAATACAGAGCTGATTAGCTCAGTTTCGAAAACCCTTCTGGGGGAACAAAAGGAGAACAAGGGGGGCAGCTCCTCTCTGCTCAGTAGCCCAGCAGCTAATGTGAAGCTCCAGTCTGGGGAAAAAAAGCCACAGGTAAAAACAGACATAAAACTAAAGGGAAAGACAAGATCAATTCCTTTGTGTTCACCACTGCATCTCCTCAAGTGGGTCTAGCTCCAAACCAATAGAGCTCCCTTCATCCAATAAGACAACTTGGAAGAGCAAACCAAGGCAAGAATCTCCAGCCCATACTATCATCATTAATAGTAAGGCTCAATCCAATGTGGAAACTGAAATAGAGCTTTGTTCCAAGATAGCTGCCACTCAGTCAACAAACATTGAGGGTGGTCAGGATGTTGGTGAGCTATGTGAGACTGTTGCCATTCCTGCAGAGATGGAAATTTCCAATTCGGGCAGTGAGGAGACCTCGTGGAAAGCTGAACCTCCAGATAGAGCTTCAGAAGATGGAATGGAGATGGAGAATCCAAACAGGGAAGATGCCTCTGAGCATAGGACACAAAGTAACCAGGTACTTTGCAAACCTGGGACCAATTTAGTTATTTAATGAATTGCCTTGTATGGAATGTTAGGGGTGCTGCAAAAAAGTCCTTTAAGACATCCCTAAGAAATTTCATCAAAAAGTATAGGATTGGCATGGTTGCCATCCTAGAGCCTAGGATCAGTGGTGTAGCAGCCCTGAAGAAAATAAAACAACTTGGTTTCAACAAGTATGTTCTAGTAGATGCTATTGGTTTTTCTGGTGGTATTTGGATTCTTTGGAAAGAAGAAAGGTTCAATATATCTGTCATAGAGAAATCTAATCAATTCATTCACTTGTCTTGTTCTGTTAATCATGGTCATTCCTTTCATCTCACTGTGGTTTATGCCAATCCTAGAGAGGAAGTCCGTGATGAGCTTTGGACGGATCTGAGAAGAATCAGTGGTAGCATGACGGGACCCTGGGCTATGATGGGGGATTTCAATGAGATAGCTTCCTCAAAGAGAAAGAGGGGGAGCCCCTGTGAATATTGCTAGATGTCAGAAGTTTTCCTACTTGTTAAATGACTGCCATATGCTGGATCTGGGTTGTAGAGGCTCTAAATTCACTTGGAGGGGACCCAAATGGCTTCATCTTGATAGAGTCTTCAAGAGACTTGACAGAATTTGTTCAAATGCAGCTTGGAGAACCACTTTTGGAGATGCGGATGTTAGAGCTTTACCAAGACTAAACTCAGATCATAATCCTCTTCTTCTTTCTCTTTTCCCCAATGAGAACCAGTGGAAAGAGAGACCTTTCAGATTCCTGGTAGCTTGGCAGAGTCATAGCACTTTTGTTCACTTTCTCAAGTTTATCTGGAACCACCATACCAAGATTGTCACTTGCCTGGAAAACCTAATTGATCCGCTTAAATCTTGGAATAAAAGAGTTTTTGGTTGTATCCAAGTTAGGAAGGATTACCTTTTAAAAAGAATCCAAGAGACCCAGATTAACCACACCAACCAGCATGATATTGCCCAATCTGATCTTGATTTTGCTCTTCAGGATGAGTTGAATAGAGTTTTAGAACAAGAAGAAGCTCTTTGGTTTCAAAAGGCTAGATGCAAATGGATTGAGGATGGGGATCGTAACACAAGATTCTATCATACAACTACCATAATTAGAAGAGCCAGAAACAAAATTTTAGAGCTCAAGAATGATGAGGGTCATATGGTTAGAGAAGAAGACAGCCTGAACAAGATTATTCATGATTTCTTCACTAATCTTTTTACTGAAGAAGATCACTCCAGACCTTGGGAAGTCACCAATACTTGCTGGCCTGCATTAGAGGAGACTGAGTTGACAACCTTGAAGGATCCTATCTCGGAATTGAGTATCAAGGAAGCTTTCTTCTCCATGAATGCTCTCAAAGCTCCTGGTCCAGATGGCTTCCCAGCTTTTTTCTTCCAAAAAAACTGGGATATTATGAAAAAGCAAGTGGTTGATTGTGTGCATCAGATTTGGGAGAAGCCGGATGAGGTGAAGGATCTAAATAAAACCTTTCTGGTTCTCATTCCAAAACTGGAAAAACCAGAAAAGATTAACCAATTTCGCCCGATTGCTTTGTGTTCTGTTCTTTATAAAGGTATCAGCAAGATTATAGTGAGCAAGCTGAAACCCCTTCTCAACAAATTGATTTCTCCTCAACAAGTCAGTTTCGTTCCTAAAAGACAAATCCAGGACAATATTATCATTGCTCAAGAGATGGTTCACTCTATGAATAGAATGAAGGGAAAAGGGATTCTTCACAATCAAAATCGACTTAGAGAAAGCCTATGATAGGATGTCTTGGAATTTTATATATAAAGTGTTGCCTGAGATAAACATCCCAGAATCTCTGGTGAATATCATAATGCAGTGCATCACTTCAGCTGAGCTTGAAATCCTCTGGAATGGTTCCAAGGCTGGTAGCATCCTTCCGAGTAGAGGTTTGAGGCAAGGAGATCCAATATCTCCCTACATTTTCGTGCTTTGTATGGAAAAACTGACACACTTGATTTCTGATGCAATTGCAAAGAAAGAGTGGAAGCCAATGGCAACTGGTAGAGGTGGACCATCCATATCTCATCTCCTCTTCGCTGACGATTTGTTACTCTTTGGAGAAGCCAAAATTGACCAAATCAAGACAGTAATGGAGTGCCTCACAAAGTTTGGGATCATGTCTGGTCAGAAGGTGAGTTACCCAAAATCTAATATCTTCTTCTCCAAAAATGTTCCAATTGATGTTGCTAATGAGATAGTGAAGATTAGTGGTTTTGCTCAAACAAAAAACTTGGGCAGATACCTGGGATACAGAATGAAACATGGCCAGACTAGTAAACTTCACTATGGAGAGATCATGGATAGGGTTAACAATAGGCTCAATGGTTGGAAAAATCAGTGTCTATCTATGGCAGGTAGAGTGACTCTAGCAAAATCGGTCATCTCCACTATCCCTATGTTCCACATGCAAAACAGCTTATTACCTGTGGGTATTTGTGAAGAAATTGAAAAGAAGCAAAGGAATTTCATTTGGGGAGATACTGAGGTTCATAGGAAGCATCATGTAATCGGTTGGGAACACCTTCAACTCCCTAAAAACCAGGGTGGGTTAGGTATTCTCAATCTCCGCATCCAGAATGAAGCTTTCATCCAAAAGTGTGCTTGGAATATGGTTCAGTCTCCATCTCAGCTTTGGGTCCAAGTCTTGCTATCCAAATATGGCAGGAGAAAAGATATGCTAAAAGAGGTAGTTAGTAAACCTTATGATTCTCACTTGTGGAAAAGCATTTGTAAGGTCTGGCCTCAAATGATAAGCAATACTTCTTGGCAAATAGGTAATGGCAAGAAGATTGATTTTTGGAAAGACAATTAGACTGGTCTCAGCCCAAACCTCCTTGCTCATACTCATACCCTTCCTTCTCAAGAGGTCTTGGATTTAAAGATTAGCAACAGTATTTTCCTTTCTGAAGGAGGCTAGAATGGGCATTATCTTGTGAACCATTTTGACCTTAATGTGGTGAACAAAATTCTTGCCATTCCTCATCCAGATGATGAAGCCGAGGAGGATAGCATAGCTTGGACTAACTGGAACCCTGGGCATTCCATAGTTAAGCTGGCATACAATAACTTGTTAGATTCTAGCAATCCTTCCCCCATTGACTGTTGGGACCGTATTTGGAAGTGGAAAGGCAAGGAAAGAGTCAAAATGCTTATCTGGAAAATGCTTCATGATAGAATGCTAACAAGAGAGTCAATATCAAAGTGGAGTGGTAGTTCCAATAAGTGCCCTTTCTGCCCTGAAGTGATTGAAGATTGCCTTCATGTGTTTAGAGATTGTTGGAAGGCAAGAAAGTGCTGGCTGTTGCCCATGTTGCACCCTCTTCCACCGAGTTTCCTCACTGTGATTTCTTTTAGGGAGTGGATGATTCTGAATCTCACTTCAAACAACAGCAACCTCAAGGATTGGAGAGACTCTTTCTTTACCACTTGCTACTTTTTGTGGTTATGGAGGAATAAGGAAATTCACGAAGAAGGTTTCCAGCGTCCTGAGGATCCTTCAAAGGCTATTGCTGTAGAAATTGAGGAAAATAGGTTCTGTTTGGCTAAGTTTAAAAAAACATTTTCAGGAACTTCTCACTCTCAACTTCCTACATCGTGGATTAGGCCTGCGGAGGACTTTCTGAAATTAAATGTGGATGGGGCTGTGCAAGGTAATCGGGCAGCTTGTGGTGGTCTCTTGAGGGATAGGAATGGATTATGGTGTGGCGGTTTCTCAGCCTTCATTGGCTCTTGCATTCCTCTGCATGCTGAACTTTGGGCTCTCCTTTATGGACTTGATTTCGCCTGGAAGCATGGCTGGAGGAAACTAGTGTTGGAAACTGATTCTTCTCAAGCGTTTTGCCTTCTTACCAATCATGGTAATGATACTCGAAAGCTACCATTGGTAGCTAAGATTCGAGTCTTTTTAATGAAAGAGTGGACTATCTTATTGAATAAAATTCCTAGGAGTAGCAACACCTGTGCGGATTGGATTGCGAAGAAGGCTTTGGATGATTCCTTTGGGCTCAAATCAATCTCCTCCCCTCACAGCGATCTGTTAAATCTTCTTGCTGCTGATCTTTTGGATCCGGGTCTGAATAAGGTGGCTGCTAGGAGAAATACAGGATGATGCTTGTTCCTGGCTTTCTGCTAGTGTTTGATGTTTTGTTTTCTACTGTTTCTTGTTCTGTTTTTTTCCTTCTTTCTTGTTTGCTTTTCTTTTACTTTGTGGGGGCATTGCCCCTTGCTGCAACCAAAAAAAAAAAAAAAAAGATTTTCGTAAAAAAAAAAAATTTAAAAGAGAGAGAATAAAATAGAGATATGAAAAAAGATTAAACATATTTAAATAAAAAGAATAAAATAGATCAAGGAATAAAAATAAATAAATAAATACAAATAAAATATATTGAAAATTCATAATTGTGATTTTTTTGTTCTGTTTTTTATCTTATTTTTTCTTCTATTTTTTTGTATTCAGTATATATATTTTTCATTTAGACTTTTTTTTTCTTGTGATTTTTAACATATTTGGTCTTACTTTTTCTTCTATTTTTTGTCCTTATTCTATTTGTTTATGCAGACACATTTGATTTTTTTTATTTTTTTTAGTCTTTTATTAAGTATTCTAAGTTTTTATGACATTTCGGCTTATTTTTTTTGGAAAGGTTTTACTTACTACCTATTTTTCTTACTATCTCTTACTACCAAATCTTAACCGTTGATTTCTGTCAATCTCTCGGTTATAATTTATTGCAAGTTAATAATTAATTAATAAATATGACCACATAAATTATAACCACTAGATTGACGGAAATCAACGGTTAAGATTTAGTAAAAAAATAGGTAGTAAATATAACCTATTTTTTATCACTTTATCTTATTCTTCTAAGAAAGGTAAAGTAGGTATATTTAATCAAATTTCTAGCAATGTTAAGGAAGGGATGGATGGAAAGACCACGTGGGGTTAACTTATTAAAAAAAAATATAGGGGTGTAAGTGATTTAAAGCAATAGCACTCGGGTTTTTTTTTTTTGAATTTTACCCTTTATAAAAAACACCAATATCTCATGCTTCTTCATTTTCGTAATTTTATTTGGGAAAAATATTTTTACTTTTGTTGCATAAAAGAATTTTCTGCCACATTCACATAAAAGTGGATGAATCTTATTGTAAAAAAAAGAGAGAAAATAAAGTAGGTCTCACTCAATTTTATGTGAGAGTGGCAAAAAAAAATTCTTTTACGGTAAAAGCATAAACATTAAGGGAAATATAGCTATGTTGTTGATGCAAAAACAGAAAATTCCGCAGCAACACAGAGAAAAACCAGGATAGGGATCCTGATTTTTTAAAAGAAAAAATAAATGGGTCCTTATTTTTCTGTGTTTGTTGTAAAAAAAAAAAAACATCTACAATAATTACGGAAAAAAAACCAAAACATTAAACCTATTTTATTTTGTTTGAAAAGTACAAACTCGAAAGGTCAAAAAAAAGTGTTGCGTTACAATATCCTATCCAATACTTATGCATATTAAACACGGGAAGTCATGGCTATAAAAAAAAAACAAAAAACACCGGAAGTCACAAAATCAAATAGTTAAAAAAAAAATTAGTTTTTTATATAATAATAGAACTGATGTTTAAACCTCTAATTTTATGTAAATTATCAAAGCCCCTCACCATTATGTTTTGAATCAATGTTATGGACCCAACAGTTCAAAGGCCCAACCCCTTAAAGTTCCACATCCAAAGAACCTTAACCCCATTGAAGTAATCTTGGAACTACCTAAAAGGCTCCTCGTCCAGCTACGCAACCCATAGCTAGGTGGCTTTGCTGCAATGACAACCCGACGAATTTTGTATTTCACTTATCTTTAAAATGAAATTTTTATTCACATTTAAATCAATATTTTTATCTTTATTTTCATCTAAATTTTAATTTTTTATCCTTTTTACCATATATATGATACTACAAGACTACAAGAGTACCAAATACTTGTTTTCGACTAGGTGACGTGTGCGACACCTGCTACAGTCTAAAGCTAACTAATAGTGCAATTGCATGGTAAATGACTAACTGGTACTTAAGCGCAATACTGAACCTAAAGCTTATAATAATCGGGAGTGAATTATCTTATGCTTATCTCTCTCTTCATATATATTAAATAGTTTGAATCCAGTTATTATTAATATAGAAAGAGATAGATATAAAAATTTCACATGACCCTCTCATATAAAATTTTAACATGAAAGGATCCATTCATACAATAACCATCATATAGGTTGACACAATACAATATTTTTATGTTCGAATTGATTCATATTTATATTTGTGTCATATTATATGTCAACTTACAAATTTAGCACGCTATTGTGTTATATTAATACAAAATTAGTGAAAGCAATACTTAGGTCCGTTTGGTGTGATATATAAGGCTTGATAGTATAAGCTTATACTATACACGTTATGACATTTTTAATTTTTTGGTGTGATCCTCATATAATATAAGCTTATACAACAGAATCCTTTAATACATCAAAATGATGTATAACTTAATCAGGCATAAGGAGTGAGATTAGGCCTGGTAAGGGGTTGATGTATTAATGTTGCTTACAAGTATAATTTTTAAGAACTAATATATCATTTCAATATTAATATATTAAAATAATTTTTTTAAATATATTAATTTTAAAATATTGAAGGATATTATCTTATACAATACCATATCAAACGTTAGCTAATATTAAAATTTAATTAGGTCTTATACTATTAGGCTTTATCCAATACTATGCACCAAACATGCCCTTAGTGCACAGGTTATACATGTTGCATTGTGCCAACCCGCATAATAAGTGAGACATTTTGATATAGGTAAATTATTTGTGTCGTGTGAAATCACAAAATGAGTGGATAGTATTCATGTAGAAGATCTTGACATTAATATTTACTTGTATCGTGCTTGAATTGAATGTATTCGTGATTGTGTTTGACTTCAATTCGACAGAAACACAATATACTTAAATGAATTGCCATATAGAATCTGAGTTATGTATATATCATCTCGGCTTCCACCATGGGAGCCAATAAAAAGCCTCAAATGTTTTAACATTCACTTGGTAAAGGTTAACTGCACAAGCCTTGATGTAGGTATTTCATATACTATACATATATACAAGCGTTCCAATACAACGTTGTTCGATTCAAGAAGACTATAATTGATATGGGAATGTGGATTAATGGTGTCTATAAAGGAGACTAGTGCAAGTGATAGCAAATCAATGTGCACAAACAATAGGCATAAAGTTAAAGGGGAGATGTATGTATACAGTGACATCTAGAAAAAATTAGAGTTTCAAGAGAATTACCGATGAGTCAAACCTTGTATTTATAGAAAAATTTATCTCATAATGAATAAAGCTCATAATCTCAAAATTGTGTGAGGACTTTTATATAAATCTAGAACAAAAACATATAATTCATTACTTATTAGTTAAACCTACTTACACAAATACTGAATATGGTATTATATCCATAACATGTATATTCCTTGTTTTATTAGAAGCTTATCAAGAGAAACCTTTAAAGGAACTTCATCAACAATACAAGGTCCTCCGGACTTATTATTGTTTATTTTTTCACATTAAATGCACCACATATATGTTGGAATTTGTAACTATTGGATTTATGCGGAAGTAATTTAAGATCTAGTACATTGATATGTTTATCGAATCATCATCATTCATTATCTCACTAACACATAACATATCTCTTTAACAATGGCAAACTTAGGGAATTTTCTTTATGTCTGCATGTAAGAACCCGCACCGTTAATTAAGGTAATTAGTGAATTAATTATGATAATTAGGAAATAATTCCATAATTGACCCTAATAATTATTAATGGGCTTAGATAATTATATTGTGTGAGTAATAATGCTGAAAGTCGCTTTTCGGAAGAAAAGCGCAGATACCGGTTCTGCTACTCGGTATAAATGCGTACCGGAAAAGTATCCCGGAAAATTATAACGAATGCATGATAATTACTAGAATATTATGTAGGACTTGTAAAACAAGTTTCAAGTCAAAATGACGTAATCTGATGCCAGAACTGATACTGGCTATGGAAAAGCGCGTACCGGAAAGGTGCTCCGAAAAATAAAATAAAAATATGACAAATCTTAGAAAAATGTGTAGGTCTAGATTCCAAAGTTTGGGATCAATATCTTTTACTTTGCGATTAAGGCTAATACTGCGCGTTTAGTGGCCATGTGCCTATAAATAGACACATTAGCACACAACCCTAGGAGACCTGATTTTTTGAACGTGAAGTTGGTGGCTGAAGGGGGGTGGTTCTGTTTCATTCCTTTCCTTCAACCCTTGAGGAGCAAGTCTTCACCTTTGGCTTGGTTTCTCCTCCTTCTTCCTTCCTACACACTTGTGATCATCCTTGTGAGAGTGAAAGGAGTGTTCTTGGGCAGTGTCCACTGCTGTGTGTGTGTAGTTAGTGAGCTGAGTTTGAAGCTTTAGTGATGGCTACTTTGTGGTAGTCATTGTAAGCTTCAAAGTGCCACCTTGTGGTGCAAGAACCCACCTTGGTGTGCCATTTTCGTGCTCCTACTTAGGCTGAGTTTGAAGTGTCTTGAGTGAGCTCCAAGAGCAGCCTTGCTTCTGTTTTGAGCTTTGGTAAGTTCCCTCACCTTTGATCTTAAGTTTCAATGCTTAAAGTTGATGTCTTGGCCATGTTTAATGAGTAAACAAGAGGGTATAAGGTATATGAACCTAAAATGAACTAAAGATGCATGCTTTAACGTGTACATGTGATAAAAGTTGGATCTTTGGGTTGGATATTCACGAAATGCAGAAACTGCATTCTGTCGTGAGATATCCGGATATTTGTCGAACAGATATCCGGATATCAGTATCCGGATATGGTATCCGGATATTGATATCCGGATATGGGATCTGGGTATCCGGATATGACATATCCGGATATGTCCAGAGTGATATCCGGATATGGCATATCCGGATATGCCCCTTCTGATATCCGGATATCCTGGGTTCTGCGCAGACAGTAGCTGTTCTGTATGAACAGTAAGCTATTGGGTGTGTGTGGACCCTAGTTTAAGGAAGTTGAACTTCTATAATAAATGGACTAAGTCAGAATCACATGATTAAGGGCTTATGGCTTTGTTGGAGGCCTTAAGACGTAAAACGTAAAAGAAAGGCGTAGTCTTTAAGTTGTATGCATGTTGTGCTTTAATATTGACTTGTTAAATGGTCCATATCAGATTGTGATACTACTGTTTGTGGACTAGTGAGTGGTTGGACTCTTGGCTTGGATAGCTAGCTTGCAAGGTAAGCTTTCGTGTCCTCGGTTTAGCCATTTTGATGTTCCACCATGTCCCATGGGGATGGGTTTATGCATGATGTGTTACATGCTTTGATTATTTTGGAAATGCTGTTGAGCTGTTTATATGTAATGAGCATTATGATATGCATGTGGTGTCCACCTAGACGGCAATCCTGAGTATGTAGTACATACAAGATGGAGAAGCATGTGGGTGAGGTGCAGGTAGTATCCATGTACTCATGTAGGCATAGACGTATTCCTACATTTCTCTGGCCAGTAGATTTGAAAGCACACATGACATGATTAATTGCTGCATCGCATGATTTTAGAACTTATACTGTAATACTGTTTTTGAACTTATATTACACATGTAAGTGAGCTTGGGATGGAGACTCCTTGAGGACCCCTTGTCTTACTGAGATTTCTTGTTAGAGATCTCACCCCACGTTTGGGGACGCTTATTTCAGGATCAGGTAATGTTGAGGGCTCGGGTGGCAGGAGGCCAGAGCTGAGCTGATATTATGATATGCTGTTCTGCTGGATTGACTGCTGTTATGTTATGTTTTCTGCTTGAGTATGCTTTCATGATTGAGACTGTTTTTGGGCTTTGTTGCCTTATTTGGTGAGCATGGGGTTTGTCCATGTCACATGGTTGTGTTAATGTCTTTTTATGTTAATGTTGTAATTAAAGTATCAGGATGTTGACCCAGGCTACTTGAGTAGTCCTGTGGCTTTAGATACTCACTTATTATATTTATGTACGAGGTATTCAGTTAGTTGTCTTGCAATTTACATACAGGCAGTATTTTTATGAAAATGATTAAGTAATCAAGTTGGTTAAGTTAATGACGTCATAATTGAATTAAAGAAAAAGTTATTCCGCATTTTAATTAAGCGTGACTCAATACGATAGTGTGTTAACAATCCGGGTTAACACGGGCTGTTACATTTTATGGTATCAGAGCACTTTCTAGGGAAAAGCCTGTATGTATTGCAATAACTTAGGATGAGTCGTTGCGTGTCTACTTTGCGTTCTCTCTGACTGGTGTGCGTTACGATAGTGCATATGTGACCACATGGCGTGGGCCTGATCAACTCATTCTTTGTGTAACTTGTGCAGAGTCATGGTGCCACCAAGGAGGAACACGAGTACGAGCGAGGATCAGACGGATCCTGTCCTGGCTGCATTAGCTGAGATGCAGGCGGCCCGACTAGCCGACCAGGAAGCCAAGAGGCTGGCGAACCGGGCGATGCTGGACGCTATACGAGATGCGAACCGGCAAACCACGGCAGAGGTTCTGGAGGAGAACCGGATGGCCAACATGACGATGATGAGGGTCATGTTGGAGGAGTTGAGGGCTGGTCCTGCTGCGGGCCAGGGTCCTCCACCACCTCCACCGCCGCCTCCGCCTCCACCTCCGCCTAGTCAACAGGAGGACACCCAGAGCCAGATGGGTGAGGGTAGCCATTTGACGGGGGCTATGCAGACTATCCCCGTACTTGCTGAGGATCGTGACGAGATCGATCGCCGGCTGAATGCTTTCCGCAAGCATAAGCCACCTACCTTCGACGGATCGTATGATCCCATTGCTGCTGCGAGATGGCTACAGGCGCTGGACAAGATTTTCCGGATCATGCAATGCACGGATCCGCAGAAGCTGCTGTTCGCCACGTACATGCTGGAGGGCGAGGCCCATGAGTGGTGGACCAACCTATCTCAGGTCTACGAGATGCAGGGTCATGTGATGACGTGGCCATTCTTCGAGGAGAGCTTCTTGGGTCAGTACTTCCCTTATGACTCACAGGAGAGGAAGCAGGGAGAGTTTGACCGGTTGGTTCAGGGCTCGTTGTCTGTCGACGAGTACCTGGCCAAGTTTAATGAGCTGGTGAAGTTTTCACACTTCAGGATGGCGAGGCCTACTCCTACATTCTTGGCTGCTAAGTTCCGCAGGGGACTTAATGAGGATATTGCTGGTTACTTAGCTGGGTCTGCATCCAGAGATTTTGGGACACTGGTCCAGCAGTGTCGTGATATTGAGGACTTCTACAGCACGAGTAAGGCCAAGAAGGCCAAGTTGGAGGTACCACAGAGTACCGGCGGTTCCACTCCCTGGAAGAGTAAAAATTTTGCGAACAAGGGCAAGGGCAAGCAGATGGCGGCTAAGCAAGCGCCAAATCAGTTTAGAAAGACTGCTACTCCGGGGAATGCCGCTAGACCTCCTGCTCCCAGATGTTCGGGATGCGGGAAGTCACATTTTGGGCCGTGTTCTACCGGGCAGCTGATATGCTTCCAGTGTGGCAAGGAGGGCCACTATTCCAGAGATTGTCCGACGGCGAGAGTTGCTGCAGTGCAGGCTGTGCCATTGCAGATGGTTCCTACTGGGGCACCAGCCGTGCCACCTACTACAGGACGAGTCTACACACTTGATCGTCAGCAGTCGGACAGAGCTCCGAACCTGGTCAGAGGTACTGTTACCATTGGTGGATCAGCTGTTGATGTTTTATTTGATTCCGGGGCAACGCACTCTTTTGTTGCTACCCCTATTGCTGTGGGGCTTGAGTTGCCCAGTGATGTGCTTTCTCCACCGATGCGGGTTACCACCGCCACCGGAGAAAAATGTTTGACATCCACTGTTCATCGCGATGTAGCGTTTCAGTGGGATGGCCGTGACTTCTCGGTAGATCTGATAGGATTACCGATGGCCAACCTTCAGATTATTTTGGGCATGGATTGGTTGTCCAGAAATTGTGCAATGATTGACTGTTGTGCCAAGAAAGTGGTGATGTCTCCGGGTGGGTCCACAGCCAGTTCCTCACCGTTCATTTCAGTCCTGCAGGCGAGGAGGGCCTTGAGAGCAGGGGCATTTGGCTATGTCATGTTGGGAGGTTTGGTGAGTGGGACACAGGAGGATCTCACTGGCATTCCTGTGGTGAAGGAGTTCCTCGAGGTGTTTCCTGAGGAGATTCCTGAGTTTCCACCACAGAGGGAGATAGAGTTCTCCATTGACTTATTGCCTGGTGTGGGGCCTATATCGTTGGCTCCATACCGGATGTCGCCACCAGAGTTGGCGGAGCTGAAGAAGCATATCGAGGAGCTTTCAGCAAAAGATATTATTCGGCCGAGTGTGTCTCCCTGGGGAGCACCGGTCATATTTGTGAAAAAGAAAGATGGGACCATGCGGTTGTGCACCGACTACAGATAGTTGAACAAGGTGACAATCAAGAACAAGTACCCTCTTCCACGCATTGATGATTTGCTGGATCAGCTCAGGGGTGCTTGTGTGTATTCCAAGATTGATCTCCGGTCCGGTTATCATCAGATACGGGTAAAGCCGGAGGATGTCCCAAAGACAGCGTTTCGCTCTAGGTACGGGCACTACGAGTACTTGGTGATTCCGTTTGGACTCACCAATGCACCCGCAGTGTTTATGGACTACATGAACAGGATTTTCCAGCCGTACCTGGATCAGTTTGTGATCGTCTTCATTGACGACATCTTGATTTACTCCAAGACGGAGGAGGAGCATACTGAGCACTTGAAGATTGTGTTGCAAGTGCTAAAAGAGAAAAAGCTATATGCTAAGCCGTCAAAATGCGAGTTTTGGCTCAAGGCGGTGAAATTTCTGGGTCATGTGATTTCTGCTAATGGAGTTGCAGTTGATCCTAACAAGATTGAGGCCGTGATGGATTGGGAGAGGCCCAAGACGGTTACAGAAGTGAGAAGCTTCTTGGGTTTGGCAGGGTACTATCGGAGGTTCATAGAAGGATTCTCCAAGATGGTGCTACCGATGACACGCCTTACCCGGAAGGAGACTCCATTCGTGTGGACACATGAGTGTGAGGAGTGTTTCCAGGAGTTAAAGGAGAGACTGACTACTGCTCCTGTGTTAGTCCTTCCTGATCCTGCGGAGCAATTCGAGTTGTACTGCGATGCCTCTGGTAAAGGACTTGGCTGTGTGCTGATGCAGAAAGGGAAAGCGGTTGCTTACGCTTCAAGACAGTTGAAACCTCATGAGGAGAACTACCCGACTCACGACTTGGAGTTGGCAGCCATTGTTTTTGCTTTCAAGATTTGGAGGCATTACCTGTTTGGCATGAAGTTTGCTGTATTCAGTGATCACAAGAGCCTGAAGTATCTGTTCGACCAGAAGGAGTTGAACATGAGACAGCGAAGATGGATGGAGTTCTTGAAGGACTATGACTTTGAGTTGAGGTACCATCCTGGCAAGGCCAATGTGGTAGCCGATGCTTTGAGTCGGAAATCCGTGAGTCTATCCAGCTTAATGATGAACGACTACGAGATGATCGAGAAGTTCAGAGACTTGAGAGTGAACTCCTTGTTTGGGGGTGCACTGCTTGAGATGGAAACAGCAGAAGTAATAAATGAGCTGATGGAAAAGATCAAAGAGGCGCAAGTGCAAAGAGAGTGCCTCGATTACGTAAAGAATCAGGACGGTGTGTCTTGGAACGAGGATGGATTGCTGCTGTTCCAGAAGAGAATTGTTATTCCTCGAGGGCCATTGACCGAAGAGGTTATGGCAGAGGCTCATAAGGGCCGGTTCACTATCCACCCTGGTGCTACAAAAATGTACCAGGACCTAAAGAGAAATTTTTGGTGGCCGGGCATGAAGAAGGACATAGCGGTCTACGTGTCCAAGTGCCTTATTTGTCAGAAAGTGAAGATCGAGCACCAGAAACCGTCTGGTAAACTTCAACCTCTGGAGATTCCACAGTGGAAATGGGAAAGTATTTCCATGGACTTCGTGGTGGGATTGCCTAAAACTCAGGCTGGTTGTGACTCTATCTGGGTCATTGTGGACAGATTGACCAAGTCTGCCCATTTTCTTCCAGTGAAGGTGAGCTTCACTACAGAGCAGTTGGCCAAGCTATATGTCCGCGAGATTGTGAGGCTTCACGGGGTGCCCGAGAGTATCATCAGTGATAGGGACCCGAAGTTCACATCTCGGTTCTGGGAGGCGCTGCAGGAGGCTTTTGGTACGCAGTTGAGATTGAGTACCGCCTATCACCCTCAGACTGACGGACAGACTGAGCGGACCATCCAGACATTGGAGGACATGTTGAGAGCTTGCACGTTGGAGCAGGGTTCTGCATGAGATAGGTACCTTCCGTTGGTTGAATTCTCATACAACAACAGTTTTCATGCTAGTCTGGGCATGGCACCCTACGAGGCGCTGTACGGTAGGAGGTGTCGGACTCCTACCTGCTGGTCTGAGGTTGGAGATAAAGAGCTTTTCGGCTTGGACTTTGTCCAAGATACTACCCTACAGATCCAGATGATCAGGGAAAAGTTGAAGCAGGCGCAGAATCGTTAGAAGAGCTACTATGATGTCAAGCATCGACCACTGGAGTTCAGTGAGGGTGAGCACGTGTTTGTGAAACTTTCACCTGTCACCGGTGTTGGACGGGCACTCGGCGTGAGGAAGTTGAGCCCGCGATTCATAGGGCCCTACCAGATCCTTGGTAGAGTAGGACCAGTTGCCTATCGACTCGCCTTACCTCCGAACCTAGCCAACATCCACGACGTGTTTCACGTGTCTCAGCTTCGGAAGTACATAGCAGATCCTTCGCACGTGGTGCAACCGGATGATGTGGAGGTTCGGGAGAACCTAAAGACTCCCGTCGGACCACTCAAGATTCTCGATCAAGGCGAGAAACAGCTCAGAAGCAAGATCATTCCGATGGTCAAAGTGCAATGGTCAGGAAGGACTCCTGAGGAGTGTACGTGGGAGCGAGAGGATGAGCTTCTCCGACAGTATTCCGACTTTCGAGACAGGTATGTTTCTGATTTTAAGGACAAAATCCTTAAAAAGGTGGGGTAAATGTAAGAACCCGCACCGTTAATTAAGGTAATTAGTGAATTAATTATGATAATTATGAAATAATTCCATAATTGACCCTAATAATTATTAATGGGCTTAGATAATTATATTCTGTGAGTAATAATGCTGAAAGTCGCTTTTCGGAAGAAAAGCGCAGATACCGGTTCTGCTACTCGGTATAAATGCGTACCGGAAAAGTATCCCGGAAAATTATAACGAATGCATGATAATTACTAGAATATTATGTAGGACATGTAAAACAAGTTTCAAGTCAAAATGACGTAATCTGATGCCAGAACTGATACTGGCTATGGAAAAGCGCGTACCGGAAAGGTGCTCCGAAAAATAAAATAAAAATATGAAAAATCTTAGAAAAATGTGTAGGTCTAGATTCCAAAGTTTGGGATCAATATCTTTTACTTTGCGATTAAGGCTAATACTGCGCGTTTAGTGACCATGTGCCTATAAATAGACACATTAGCACACAACCCTAGGAGACCTGATTTTTTGAACGTGAAGTTGGTGGCTGAAGGGGGGTGGTTCTGTTTCATTCCTTTCCTTCAACCCTTGAGGAGCAAGTCTTCACCTTTGGCTTGGTTTCTCCTCCTTCTTCCTTCCTACACACTTGTGATCATCCTTGTGAGAGTGAAAGGAGTGTTCTTGGGCAGTGTCCACTGCTGTGTGTGTGTAGTTAGTGAGCTGAGTTTGAAGCTTTAGTGATGGCTACTTTGTGGTAGTCATTGTAAGCTTCAAAGTGCCACCTTGTGGTGCAAGAACCCACCTTGGTGTGCCATTTTCGTGCTCCTACTTAGGCTGAGTTTGAAGTGTCTTGAGTGAGCTCCAAGAGCAGCCTTGCTTCTGTTTTGAGCTTTGGTAAGTTCCCTCACCTTTGATCTTAAGTTTCAATGCTTAAAGTTGATGTCTTGGCCATGTTTAATGAGTAAACAAGAGGGTATAAGGTATATGAACCTAAAATGAACTAAAGATGCATGCTTTAACGTGTACATGTGATAAAAGTTGGATCTTTGGGTTGGATATTCACGAAATGCAGAAACTGCATTCTGTCGTGAGATATCCGGATATTTGTCGAACAGATATCCGGATATCAGTATCCGGATATGGTATCCGGATATTGATATCCGGATATGGGATCTGGGTATCCGGATATGACATATCCGGATATGTCCAGAGTGATATCCGGATATGGCATATCCGGATATGCCCCTTCTGATATCCGGATATCCTGGGTTCTGCGCAGACAGTAGCTGTTCTGTATGAACAGTAAGCTATTGGGTGTGTGTGGACCCTAGTTTAAGGAAGTTGAACTTCTATAATAAATGGACTAAGTCAGAATCACATGATTAAGGGCTTATGGCTTTGTTGGAGGCCTTAAGACGTAAAACGTAAAAGAAAGGCGTAGTCTTTAAGTTGTATGCATGTTGTGCTTTAATATTGACTTGTTAAATGGTCCATATCAGATTGTGATACTGCTGTTTGTGGACTAGTGAGTGGTTGGACTCTTGGCTTGGATAGCTAGCTTGCAAGGTAAGCTTTCGTGTCCTCGGTTTAGCCATTTTGATGTTCCACCATGTCCCATGGGGATGGGTTTATGCATGCTGTGTTACATGCTTTGATTATTTTGGAAATGCTGTTGAGCTGTTTATATGTAATGAGCATTATGATATGCATGTGGTGTCCACCTAGACGGCAATCCTGAGTATGTAGTACATACAAGATGGAGAAGCATGTGGGTGAGGTGCAGGTAGTATCCATGTACTCATGTAGGCATAGACGTATTCCTACATTTCTCTGGCCAGTAGATTTGAAAGCACACATGACATGATTAATTGCTGCATCGCATGATTTTAGAACTTATACTGTAATACTGTTTTTGAACTTATATTACACATGTAAGTGAGCTTGGGGTGGAGACTCCTTGAGGACCCCTTGTCTTACTGAGATTTCTTGTTAGAGATCTCACCCCACGTTTGGGGACGCTTATTTTAGGATCAGGTAATGTTGAGGGCTCGGGTGGCAGGAGGCCAGAGCTGAGCTGATATTATGATATGCTGTTCTGCTGGATTGACTGCTGTTATGTTATGTTTTCTGCTTGAGTATGCTTTCATGATTGAGACTGCTTTTGGGCTTTGTTGCCTTATTTGGTGAGCATGGGGTTTGTCCATGTCACATGGTTGTGTTAATGTCTTTTTATGTTAATGTTGTAATTAAAGTATCAGGATGTTGACCCAGGCTACTTGAGTAGTCCTGTGGCTTTAGATACTCACTTATTATATTTATGTACGAGGTATTCAGTTAGTTGTCTTGCAATTTACATACAGGCAGTATTTTTATGAAAATGATTAAGTAATCAAGTTGGTTAAGTTAATGACGTCATAATTGAATTAAAGAAAAAGTTATTCCGCATTTTAATTAAGCGTGGCTTAATACGATAGTGTGTTAACAATCCGGGTTAACACGGGCTGTTACACTGCACACTTAAGGGTCGGGGTTGGGGGCCGCGTGCATTTAATTTTTTTTAATTCTAAATGTATTAAAAAAATAAAAGAATATAAACAAAAAAGAAAGGGGCAGGTTATATTTACAAAAATTTTTGTTTACAAACTACACTATATTCTACCGGGAGAATACAAATTTTTGCAAACTACACTATGTTCTCCCGGGAGAAGATAGTGTAATTTGTAAAAAATTCCAAAAAATTTGTAAACGGATCTTGTCCCAAAAAGAAATTCAATAGTTAACTAAGTTGTTATAATAAAACAATTACAAAAGCATTCTTCATTTTTTTTTTCATTCCTTGAAAATATTACATTATATATTCATCATCAATCTTATCAAATATATCACATTCAACATAAGGGGTTCGTTGGGTTGGACTTATCTTTACCATTCTCCTTTCAATCTTTATATTTACTTTTTTTTTTATAAACTCTATTTCCTTTTTTTTTCACTTGACTTGAATTACCCACCCATGTGAAATAAAAATAGTTTCCCCAACTTATTTGCAATAACATGGGTCTGCCCTTGCTCTTTAAGCGCAAATCTATGAGCGACTTGTATATAAAATTCATTCACGAACTGATCTCGTGCATTACAGTACAAACAATTTTCTCATAGCTGGTTGGCGGTAGACCTTTCAGACTATCTCTCAAGGGGAAAATGATAGTGCGTGAGCACTCTCTCACTTTCAGGGATATAATCTTACATCAGCCTCTACAATCACCAAGTGAAGACTTAGAGAGACTGATTAATATAACCTATATAGGCTTTTTGACCATTGTAACCCTTATGTAATAATTAATTACCAAATTGACCTTGATTATAAACTATTTCAAAAATTTAACCTAACCTAAAAACATAACACCGATCTGCCCCTGTTTGACCGTTGACCACCAAGCCTACCCGGGTACCCCCTTCCCTACCAGGGTAGATTTTGAGAAATTTTATCTACCCGGGTAGGGAGGGGCGTACCCGGGTATATTTCTTGAATCTGGGAAAATGTTTGAATTATTTACCCGGGTAGGGAGGGGGTACCCGGGTAAATAATCCAGATTGAAAAACAAGCATAGATAATGTCATGCCAACTGAAGAACAACAACTCCGAATTGAATTTTTGTTCTATAAGCTCCTATATATATTTCGGGTATATGAATCGCAACACGTATAGAAGCATGGTAACAGAGATTACTAACGTGAGCCGGTGGCTTCCCAGAGCTGCATCTCGCTGTGCTCGTAGTATTCTGAGGTGCGAATAATAACAAGAATGAGGTGATCCCCTTCTTTGACAACATTATCCACCGTCCATTTTAGTGCTTTGATGCTGCATGGTGAGAAATCCACAGCCACGCCCAATCTCTCATTTACATCACCAGCCATTTCTCTCTACAAGAACGATCAAACTATCTTATTCTTGAGACCTCTTTTTTGTTAAGTTACTCTGTATAATAGGTCAAGTTTTGGTTTTGTTTTATTTTTAATGTTAACATTTCACGTGACATTGAGCTTTGATGACCGAAGACCGCAACTTCTGAGGCAGGCACTGAAGACAGCGACAATTGCGTACCCGGGTATATTTCTCTACCAACAAATGTTCTAAGAGTGTAATTTGCAATCTGGATTTTATATATAAAGAAAATTAGAAAAGTAATTATAACCTATGTTTTTGAGTTTTGTGGACACAAACCTGAGCTTTGAGTTTGACATTTTTAATTTAGAGTTGTTGTTCTTCAGTTGGCATGGCATCATCCCTGCTCGTTTTTTAATCTGGATTATTTACCCGGGTACCCCCTCCCTACCCGGGTAAATAATTCAAACATTTTCCATATTCAAGAAATATACCCGGGTACCCCCCTACTCGGGTAGATAAAAAATTTCAAAATCTACCCGGGTAGGCTTGGTCAAACAGAGGCAAATTGGTATTATGTTTTTTGAATAGGTTAAATTTTTGAAATAGTTTATAATCAATGTCAATTTGGTAATTAATTATTACATAAAAGCTACGATGATAAAAAAACCTAAGTATATAATATATATGAATTTTAAGAAACTCTAATTCTAAGCTAAATGAGCTCTAAATTTTTTAAATTCTTCTTACATATTAAGTTGTATTAAATTTTACTGAAAGAGCAAAACTCAACAATATAAACATGAGATGTTTACTTACGAGCTCCCTAACGTGAGCATCCCAATTTCCCAAACCCCTTCCACAGCAAGATTTTGCTACAACGTACAAGTCAAAGCTTAGAATATTATTTAAAGAAATTAATTTCCAATCAATCAAACATATTCAACCAAAGGACGCCTTACGTGCGTGCACTAGTGGTTGGGCTACTTTTAATTACATTGAGCTGCATGATGGCCCACAATTAAACCAATTTCATTCCATTTGACACATAGTAGGTTGACCTCACTAGGTCTTTTTATAATTTTAAAATAAATTAAGGTTATGAAAACCCTAACTTGTGGTAGAATTTGGCTTTCTAAATGTCATACTGCTCTACCTAATCAGCCTAACTAAAATTTATTTTCCTATTTGGAATATGCTAGGGCATGATTGGATTATCACTGGGCCCCACACCATTAACCAATTTATCCGGTTCATCCTTATATTTCGTTGAATTGTCTACATGCCACCTTTGTCGGTTCTTAGAAATCTGTTTTATCTAATTATCTATTGTTTTTTTAACTGATGTTAATTATCTCTTTGTGGCGAATTAGAACCCCGATATTTTCACGGGTATCGGGTTCGATTCTTTGAGTTACCGATGAGACTAATCTAGAGTTCAAATGTGAGTCCAAGGATTACGGTGGTTATGTCCCTCCCCAGATGGTGTTGGTAGGATTCGAAATGAGATCATCTCCCATCACTCAGTCCTCATGCTACCAACTGAACTACCATACTTGTGTCTAATTATCTATTGTTAAACTCGATTCATCTTTTTACTAAAAAAAAAAAAAAAAAACTCAATTCATCTTACCACGCTTATCGTGCCAAATGGACCTAAATAATTGATTTAGAGCAAATCATCCATTTCATCAAAAAGATCTATAAAAGAGGATTATTTGCCACAGATGACGGAATGGACATCTTTGATGCTATTGTCGTAAAACAAAAGATGTTACCTAAATCCTATAAATAGAAACTTATAATTTAGAGGAGAGAAAAAAATTGTGGCAGAGAAAATATAACTTTAGCTGACATGTAATCTCTTTTTATTTTAGGGTTCATTGATGCAACAGTAGTACTAAAGATTTATTCCACATAATAGAGGTCCATGTTCACAACGGAATGGACATGTGTCACTATTGATACGTGCAGCAATAGTACCAAAAATTTATTTCACATAACAAAAGTCCATATTCACAACGGAATGGACACGGGTCACTATTGATACATGGTCGTAAAACGAAAGATGTTACCTAAATCGCTGGGTTGGAAAAAATTTAAAGTGGTCCTGGGCTCGTGATAGTCCTTTCACTAAAAAGATGGTATTTGGATAAAAAAATGATTTTTTTCTTATCTTTCCTCTTTTCTCACTATCTTTCGGCTTATTGATTGAGATGTGCATTGGTACCACAAAATTAAAGCTCACGGGATGGAGGTATATAATAATAGGGCTAGGATCTTGTAATAATTACTGATATTACCAATCAATTTTACCATTAGATCGATTATATTAATCTGACGATTATATTTATTTTTATTTTTGTATGTTTATAATTTTTCATATTTAATGTGAAAGCATTAAAAATGAAAATCATAACCTACAAAGGTGGAAATAAATATAAAGTATTAAATATGGGAAATTGTAACTATATAAAGATAAAAATAAATATAACTATCGGATCAACATAATCGATAACGGTAAAATTGATTGATAGAAATATTAATAATAACACTAATTAATTGTTATAATATCATTCTCCATAATAATATAATATTACTAGACTCCAAAAGTATTCCTTTTTATTCTATGTATGAAAATAAAAATGAGGGAGGATATTTTGACTACCAAAATTTTCCACTACCAAATTACTACAAATCTAATCATCATTGGATCAAAAAGAGAGAATCTAAAAAATTTATGAAGAGAGATAAAATGTATCCTGATGATTAGATAGGTAGTAAGTTATTTCTGGAAAAATTTGATATCCATAAACACCTGTATTTACCTTAAATACATATTGATTAGAATGACCTTGTAAATAATCCACCGGCATGTGTGGCCATGCTTTAAATACACTAGCGACAATTCTAAATGCTTCAAATCGTCCTTATTATCTCCAAGATGAAACACTGTCAACTTTTAATGTACAGAGAGAGGGGGAGAGAGCAGATCATTTTATATTGACATAAAAATAATAAATTGTATATTTAATATCAATCGTTAATTTATTTATATTTAATGATTTTCACTCATTAAATACATGATGCATTATAAAAATTGAAATTAATGACTAAAATTGAGGACGTATACTGTGTAAAATAATCTTACTATTATATTAAATTTATTCGATTACTTAAGTAAAATTAAATACTTTTTATAGTTATTCTATATCGGATATTTCTTTTTATTTAGTATTCCTTTCAATTTCTTAAAATTTAAAACAGTGCTCTAAAAGCTTTATTAATTTTTTATAATTGTGGTCGAAAACAATAGTTCTGGCTTTTCCTTACTTAATAAAAAATAATAAGTAATGAAGAGGTTATATTTAGAACTTATTTGTCTTTACAATTTTTTAGAATACTGTTTTTTTTGGTAAGCAGAATACTTTTTTACATCTAAATTAAATTAATGGTTTTATAAAATAAAACTAAATGAGGGGCGATTTTAATATGACGATACTGAAATAACTATAAATATAACCTATGTCATAAATAATTTTTAATTTATATTCAGTAAATTTTTTAAAATATTATAAAAATAGATCCTTTAATATAATAAGGGCACGTGAAAGAATTTTAATTATTTATGGACAAATCATGATAGATGATAGAGAAAAGGTATTAACAAAAAATAACAAAAAATTAAATTATGATCTGCACTTAATTAATAAGATCCTCCCACGTGACATTTTACGTATTAGAGAATTTATTACCAAATATTGTATTTGCATTAGGGGAAAAAAAAAAAAAAACGCTGCCATGACGCGCCGTCAGATGGAGAAGAAATGCGATGGGCTTATCTTATCACCTATGTAATGTTTTTGGAGAGCTGTTTGTTCCTTTAAGCCCTTACCGTTAGTCTCTGTTCTCGTTACCGTTAACGGTGCTCCTCACCACCTTGTGGGCCCGCAATTAAAGCCTCCGAAACCAAACCACAATAAATAATTTCGCCCAAAACCAGTTAAAATCGTTTCCCCAAACGGCCAAACCCAACAACACATACAAAGCTTCTCGGGCAGGCCACCGGCAACTTAGGGGGTTAACTTTTTAACTCTGCTCCGATTCAACTCAGTTATGCACTGCTTCTTCACTCCGAGTTCACTCACCCAACTCCTTCCTCCTTCTCGCCCTTGATTTTATCCAAATCCTATAGATCTGATCTCAACCGTTCGTGGCCATCAACGGCATCGCTGATGTCTCTGCTCGCGGTTTCTACGTCTTCAATCGGTAATTATAGTTTTATATCACATTTTAATGAAAGTAAAAGCTTCAATAGTTGGTTTTTACATTTTGCAAATAATGCAGGTGGGTTGAAATTTTTTCAATGCATGTTGCTGAGAAGGTTGCTTATATTATTATCTTTTATGGTGTTTATGGTTGATTCTGGTATATATGATAAAACACTGGAAGCTCCTTCGTTATCTCCTACTTCACATTTATCAATACCATTCACCAAAAGTAGAAACGAATTAGAACCTCCAATTTCTGGCTTCAAAAATATCGCACCTTTTCATTCCATCGCTGATGCAATTCCTTCTTCCCTGCCTCAACCACCAATGTCCCCTGTTGATTCCAGTAAGTCATCACACTTTTTGTTGTTGTTGTTGATTGGAATAATATGATGTTGTAAATTGTTGCTTTTGATGATGTAGTTTGGTTATGTTGTTGTTCCAGATTGTTGTAAACAAGACATGGTGTTGAAACGAGGCAGTGAGAGTTGCCAATGTGTTTATCCTATAAAGCTTGACCTTCTTCTTTTGAATGTTACTCAGAACTCTGAGTGGAGTGTTTTTCTTGATGAATTGGCTACCCAACTTGGGCTGCAGACTACCCAAATTCAACTCATCAACTTTTATTTACTCAGCTTGTCGACATTGAATATTTCGATGGACCTCACTCCGCATAAAGGGATCGGTTTCTCTGCCCATGAAGCTGCTAAAATAAACTCTTCGCTTTTGCTGCATAAGGTTCAACTAGACCATCGATTCGTGGGTGACTACAAACTTCTCAATATAACCTGGTTTCAACCTCCACCTCCTTCTCAAGGTAAGTCCATACCCTTAAGCTTCTGAAATATGTCACCGTTTATCGTGATGCATTGATGTTCTTGATAATTGAAACCAACAGTGAGATGATTATTGTAAAGAAAACATATAACTTACAACTAATGTTTATTTGCGCTTAGTATTGAAATCTCACTGTTTTAGCAACTTCCACTCTATTGTTTTAATGAATTAATGTACATAGATTCCAAGTTTCATAATTGTTTTGTCTCATTGTTGCTGCGAAGTGGTGAGGAAAGCAAGAGAAAGATATGTTGATGATGTGGGATCTAATCTATTGTTTACTCATGGCTTTGATAGCTTTATATTTAAATAATTCTTGATTCATTTTGTATTTTATCATTAAAAACAAAGCATATGATTTTGATGCTTATAAATGCCTTTATGTTAGTCTTCCTTGTTGCCACATTTTTGTATAACACATTTAATGAGTTTTATTCAATTTTATAGTAACGTTGTCCAATGCTCCTAGTTTCTTCATTTATGAGAGGTACACAACGACACTTAGTTTTGCCTAGACTTGTGACTTGTGAGTTGTAATCTAATATAGTACCAGATAATTTTCTGTGGTTACTGAATTCAACCCTATGGAAGAGGAATAACAAACAAACACCTCTTTGTGGGGCTTGATGAAAGTGTTAAGAATGAATATCTATGCATTTTATGTATTATAACATATCTTTGTATTCTAATGCAGCTCCTACTTTTGCGGCATCACCTCTGCAAGCTCCTCATAAACAAGCACCTCCAGCTACAGTAAGTACTTCATCAGACCGGGACAGCCATTCAAATTTGCTCCTTGTTCTTGGAATTGTCACTGGCATACTATTCATTGCCATTGTATGTGTGCTTACACTTTGGTTATGCACATTGCGGTCAAAAACAAAAACACCTCCCACAGAAACTGGTTAGTATTCTACTTCTAACACCTATTATTTTTATTTTATGCATTCCTATAACAACCTCCTAATGATGAAAACAGCTACCGATTATGTTTTATCCCCTTTTTTTTCATTTGGGTATCATAAAGGCAATAAGTATAACACCATTAGATTGAGGCAAATTGGGTTCCTTCAACAATAAACTACTCCATGGCACAAAGGAAAAGGGCTGGGAGGGGGAGGAGGTGTAGAGAGAGATAGAGTTCTCTGGACTGAAGCAAATTATTTGCAATTGTTTAGCACAAGTATTTTGAGGGCAGTTTATTAACTGCTTGAGAAATTTTTTATTGGATTTCAATATGGACATGTACTAATGTATTGTGAATCGTGATCCTTGATCATGAAACTTGATTAAGTACAATTTTATCTACAGAATCTGGAGTAAAAAATTGATTTTGTTGGTGCAATGAAGGTTGTCCGTTTTGACATAATTATAAATCTTTTTGGTGGAAAATAGCAAAGGCCTTTTTTACCATGTTGAGAAACTTAATTCTGCTTCAGGATTTCAACTTAGCTTGATTTGACTTTTTCAGCAATTAAAAGGCTATATGCATGTTTGACTCAAATTGTATTATTTCATAATTAATATTTATGGAGAAGTCAGATGCCAGCCATTGATGAACCCAGGTTGAAAGGAAAATATAGAAACCTATGGTGCTCTTATCTGTTGTGGCATTAGTATGAGTTGTAGTAGTAGCATCAGTTTTCTTTCTTTCTTTTTTTATTAAAGATTTTTTCATTATCTTCTGTAGTTTTATAATTGTAGTCGAGACCTGCTACTATCAGTTTGCTCCCTTTCCTACAGAAAAGCCAAGGATGGAAAGTGCAGTTTCAGCTGTTGCGTCTCTTCCCCACCCAACTAGTACACGCTTTATTGCTTATGAAGAACTTAAAGAAGCAACAAACAATTTTGAACCAGCAAGCGTACTTGGAGAAGGAGGTTTTGGTAGAGTTTTTAAAGGTGTCCTAAATGATGGAACTGCTGTTGCAATTAAGAGACTTACTAGTGGAGGGCAACAGGGTGACAAAGAGTTTATGGTTGAGGTTGAGATGCTTAGCCGATTACACCACCGTAACCTTGTAAAACTAGTGGGATACTACAGTAATCGTGACTCATCACAAAATCTACTTTGCTATGAGCTTGTCCCAAATGGAAGTTTAGAGGCCTGGCTTCATGGTAATGTAATTTCTCAAATTATGGCTTCAGCTTTTTAATCTTGATGTTACATGCTTTGCTTCTTCTATTGTTGCACTGCTAGTTGTTCCAGATATGGTTTTGTTATGCTCAATTTAAATTGCCCCTGATTTGCCCCAGGTCCCTTGGGTATAAATTGCCCTTTGGATTGGGACACTAGAATGAAGATCGCGCTTGATGCTGCAAGAGGACTTGCATACTTGCATGAAGATTCACAGCCCTGTGTTATACATCGAGATTTCAAGGCATCCAACATATTGCTTGAGAACAACTTTAATGCTAAAGTTGCAGATTTTGGTCTTGCAAAACAGGCACCTGAAGGCAGAGCTAATTACCTATCTACTCGTGTCATGGGCACATTTGGGTTAGTCTCATTCTATTCTTTATCATACTTGTTATTTCCATTTAATTTAGATTTAAGATGAAATGAAGATATTATGTAGGTATGTAGCTCCTGAGTATGCAATGACTGGACATCTACTTGTGAAAAGTGATGTTTATAGTTACGGCGTTGTCTTACTGGAACTGTTGACGGGAAGGAAACCTGTGGAAATGTCACAGCCAGCTGGACAAGAGAACCTTGTTACTTGGGTTAGTTCCATGCCTTGACACTCCCACATTATTCAGTACTTTAATTTCAAAGCCTTTCCACCTGGTTTCTGTTGGAAATATTTAAGAGATTGAACTTAAATCTGTCGTTTGGAGTTCTTACATTGTATAGACAGTAATTTTCTAAATTATACTTTTCAGTCAAGGCCAATTCTTAGAAATAAGGACCGGTTGGAAGAACTTGCTGATCCAAGGCTTGGGGGAAGGTACCCAAAGGAAGATTTTATACGTGTATGCACAATCGCTGCAGCCTGTGTTGCTCCTGAAGCAAGCCAAAGACCCACAATGGGTGAAGTGGTACAGTCACTTAAAATGGTGCAGCGCGTCACAGAATATCATGATCCCATGTTAGCCTCATCCAATAATACACGGCCCAACCTGAGACAATCCTCTACCACTTATGAGTCTGATGGGACATCTTCAATGTTTTCTTCGGGTCCTTACTCTGGCCTAAGTGCTTTTGACTATGACAACATTTCTAGGACAGCTGTTTTCTCTGAAGATCTTCATGAAGGACGATGAAAGGTACTCAGAAAGGCAAGCTAACTACGAATATGCACTCGACCCTTAGGGTTTTTCATCATAATTTAGAAAACTTTTTCTTTCTCATGGATGAAGGTGGAACCATAACCGCAGGAATTTTCTTACAAGTGATTAAAGGTTTCTTGGTTTTTTTCTTTTTTTTTTTGGGTGGGAGGGTGGTTTTCTGTGGTCGCTTGTGTTATCATCCTACGGTGTAAATCACCATCCTGTTTTACCCTAGGAGAGTGGTTCCACATGTGGATCAAATTTTGTACATATGTGCAGCATTGTAGTTTGACTTCATATTGGCTTCAAAAGCCTTTGTAATTCTAATTATAGGTTCACTATCATCATATTCAATGATGCTTTATGGGCCGGGCTCCTCTCTCTTTAGCAATGCCATCCCTTTTACTCGCGTTCTTCGCATCCCTCCCGTCGGCTCCCCAACCGTTGCACCACACATGGACCTGGTAGAGGGCATCATGAGTCTAGCATCTAAGGCTGTCAAGAGAATCAGTCCTCAGATCTCAAAATTCTGCACTGGCACCGAGAACCCAACCCTTTGTGCTGATACCATTGCCCCATTCCTGCATGGTTCTTTTGACCCCATAAAGGCTCTTGAGACTCTTGTCAATGCTACCCTCATTCACACAAGTAAAGTTTGTGGTACCATCACCGAGTTGATCAACGACCCAAGCACCTCTAAGAATGCCCTTGATGCCCTTGACATCTGCAAGACTCAGTATGATGATATCATTGATACCGTCAAGGAAGCAATAGAGTTAATAGAACAACAAAATGTGGTGGATGCTTATTACAAGTTCAGCTCCGTGATTGGAGACCAATCTTCATGTGAGGACGCTTTTAATGAGTCTCCTGGGGTTAACATGCCCTTCGCTAAGGACTCACAAACTCTATACCAGTTGGGAGGCAATTGCCTGGCCATCATGGACGGGATAGTTAATAATAGCAAGTTGTAAATTCAGTATGCATTAAAATATGTTGGAGATCATGGGAAAGGGATGTGGTGAGGTGTTTCATCATTAACCACGTTTTTTGTACCCTTGTCATATTACAAATAAGTTATTATGCATGGTTTCTGATACTGTTTCCTTCATTATGGAACGTGCTTGATGATAATATATACATATGTTCTTAATTAGAGCGTATTTTATTTTGTAAAAATGGGTAGAGCACATTCCCATTAGATACTGGTGTAATCTGCATGTCACCCGTTTGTACTGGATCAATCAAACTATTCATAAGGGAAAAGTTAATTCCTCCAATCCAATTCCCGGGCTGTGTGTATATTGAAACAACTCATTACATTCTTTTATCCATTTGGAATTAGCAACTTACACATTTAAACAAATATATTTGAACTCATTATACATAACAAATGTGAGAAGAATGAACCATTTAATTTATGGTTAAAGTATTTATCCAGTCGATTACCAAAAGAAAAAAAAGTATTTATCTGATCATAAGTTATCGTAGTGGTACCAAAACTATATCGTTTTGAATTAGTGAATGGTATTTATGTAATTCTATTTATTTTTTCATATGAATTTTATCAAAATACCCTTAATTAATTTTCCTAAAATTATCAAAATATCCTTAATTAATTATCCTAAAATTACCAAAATACCCTTTTATTTTTATTTTATTTTTTCATATAATAATTTTGGGAGAGGTTATAATTAATACCTCCTTTTCTTACTACCTCTTATTACCAAATCTTAATCGTTGATTTTCGTCAATCTAATGATTATAATTTATTGGAAATTAATAATTAATTAATAAGTATTTTTCAATAAATTATGACCATTAGATTGACGGAAATCATAGGTTAAAATTTAATTATAAAAGATAATAAGCTATGTAGCACCGATACCACACGCGACACGTGACACGACACGACACGACACTCCGACACGTCAATCTTAAAAAATTATGGATTTCAAACACGTTGGAACACGTTTTAATATTAAATAATATTTTTAATTTATATAGTGTATATTTTATTTAATATTTAATAATTTAACAAAAAAAATGAAACTAAATTAATAATACCCATTAACACGTTATAAAGATGGAAGCTTTAATAAAAAAAATAAAAACTGGGATGAGAGAGATATAATATCAGATAGAGAGAACAAATCATATTAGAGAGAGATAAGGGAAAATAATATACAACAAGAGCGTAATAGGAGTTGACAACAATAATGCTGAGATGATCTCTTATCTACTTAAGGGAAGAAAAGACAAAAAAATAAAATTGATATGATCACGTGGAAACTATATTAATATATTTTAATTTAAAAAAATAATAAAAAAATATAAAATTACGAAAATGCCATTTGACCGTGTCGGACACGGTCAAATTCGCGTGTCTGAACAGTCAACGTGTCGGAAAAAATCAACTGCGTATCCGACACCGTGTCGAAACGTGTCGCCGTGTTAGAGCGTGTCGGACCCGACTCTTCCTGCTTTCACAAATCTCCGTGGTTCCCAGATAATAAGTATACCATTTCCAATAATTGTTAAGAAATAAGTTTTTGTTTTGTTTTTTTTTTTCTCTCTCTCTCCAGAAATAAGTTTAGGCACCCGATACGTAACATGAAAATGAAGGGTATAGCCGTATAACTTCAGCCTTTCAACAATCACTGAAAAGATAATCCGAAATCGTTTTTGAATTCACTGTAAACGAGTTTCGCCTCAACACTCCATTCTTGTTCTACTCTCTGCATAGCTTGCTTGCATCTTCATCTAACAAATAACAATGGCACATACTTCCCTTTTCACTCCCACTTCCTCTCTTAGATTCAACTCCTTTCTTCTTTCCTCCACCCCCACTTCTTCTTCTCACTCTCACAACCTTTCTTTTCCCTCTCAGTTTATCCTCTCCAGGTATTATTAATATTTTTTTTAATCAATTTGTATTGTTTTTGTTCATAACACCCCATGAACTGAAGCGTTTCTTTTCACTGAATTTGTGTTAAAGTTTACATTTTGATTGCTTATCTGCAAGTTCGAGGCTTTTCAATTTGTGGGTTTTGGATTTTATTATTTGTTATAGAGAAATCAGGTCACCAGATTCATAGAAAATTGCCCTAATTTTTTCTGCTAGTGGGTAATGGTGAAAAAATATATTAATAAAAATGTCATGATGAATTTAAAGCTGCTTATTTTTAAGATCAATGATTAATATAGGGTCTGCTGTGAAGGTTCAGTAAAATCTTACTAGTTGAAGCTCGAATTGTTATGGCAACTGGGCATGAAGGAGACTAGAATATTCTCCGTTATCCTCGATATTTATTTCTATCAAGGGGATGATGCCTTGCTGTGGTTTGCAGGAAATTAAGGAAGTCTGTAGAAGATAGAAAGAGTACTCAAAAATCTCATGTGAAGGCTGTGTATGGTGATCAATTTTGGACCCCTGAGGGGAGTTCACGCAGTGAGGGTATTTGGTCCATAAGGTAGATTTTATTCTGTTGTTTGCTTTATGATATCTTTTAATTTAGTCTTATTTATTGACTTGGATTAAGTGTTCTTGAAGGAATGATTTGCAAGTCCCATCTTCCCCTTATTTCCCTGCCTATGCACAAGGACAAGGGCCACCCCCCATGGTGCAGGAGCGTTTCCAGAGTGTTATAAGTCAGCTTTTCCAATATGTAGGGGCATTTTGGCTCTTGTTGTTACTTAAGGCTCTGAGCATTCAGCTTCTTTTTAGCCTTTCAAATATTAATTATGTGTTTTGTTATTTAGAGAATAATCCGTTGTGGTGGAGCAGTTGATGATGATATGGCAAATATCATCGTTGCCCAGCTCCTTTACCTCGATGCTGTTGATCCTAACAAGGTTTGTTGTCAATTTTCAGTTATTGAAAACTCATGGTTTATCTTCCTTTATCTTTATCTATACATATAGTGATCCTTTGCATTTCTGACATATGACACCAAATTCTTATATTTTGGTATTTCTTCATTTTGATGTGATCATTATCTTGAGTTTGTCTTTGATCTTTTTTACTATGTGTTGACCTCAAAATTTTGTTGTGCAAGCACCTAGTAAACTGCCAATTTTCTGATTATGTTAAACAGGACATTGTCATGTATGTAAATTCTCCGGGAGGATCGGTTACTGCTGGTAATAATTTTTTTGTGTAATTCTATTGTGAATTGTTTAATTATATTCAATCTACATGTGGACTCAAAAAATATCATTATATTCATAAATGTATATGCTTTTTTTGTTATTTTTTCCTAGGTATGGCAATATTTGATACAATGAGGCATATCCGACCTGATGTGTCCACTGTTTGTGTTGGATTAGCGGCTAGGTAACGTTTCATTCTTCCTGTGGGTTACCTTATTGCTGACAAGTAACCATCAGTAAAAGGCTAAAAGTTTTATCGTAACTTCATCTTGTTGTATGCCAGCAGAATTTGTTCACTTATTTATTTTTGCTGAATGCTAGGAGAACTAAGATGATTAATTATTAATTATCTCAAGACCCTCCCTTCCACACTGTACTTTATCTTCTTCTTTAAAAAAAAAAAAAAACAAATTGAACATTTTTTTTTATTACTATGTTTTTAAATTTGTTTCTTTATTTTTGGGTGGTTGACCCCTTACCCTTATCTTATCATTTTGTAGTTTTCCTATCACTAGTAGATCTATCCTGCTCGTTTCATCTTTGGTTGAGCACAGCCTTGTATCTATGAATGATACATGTTATACAGCCTAAGGAATAGCCAAATGCGAATCTTGAGAACAAATAGGTTCCAGGTGCATTTAAAGTCCGCTGCATTTCATTTTAGAAAATCTACTCAATTGGTAGTTGTCCTTGTGGGAGTATGGCCTTTTTCCGGTATAATATTGTTCCCCTAATATAGCAGAAGTAAAAGGGGGGAGGGGGATGGGGAGAATTGTGTGACTTTCCTCTTTTTCTTTTACCTTCATAGAGAAATTGGATTGGCAGGACAGTTGACACTAATAATAACTAAGAACTTTTGAACTAAAATCCCAAGAGCATCTTAGGCCTATGCCTTTGAATCTAAATAGTAGTTATGAGAGACCCACCATTTTGTGTTAGAATGTATTATATTTCGAAATTCAAATATATGTCATACCTTATGGTTTTGTGCTTTGGATTTGAGGTCCGCCTTTCTCCTAGTTCTTCTCAAGATATATTATGTATTTTAAGAGATACCATTAATATAAATTTGAGACAAAAGTTGCATGTGTGACCTCCACTGGTGATATGGGCATGGAATAGTTCCAAGGATTGATATTCTCCATTAATATTGATAATTCGACGTGGAAAAGTGATTGATAGTTGATTGTATGCTTGTTACTTTTATTTTAATTTTAAAGAAAATTTATTTCCCGTTCACTTATATAGACCTTTTTCATGAGCAGTATGGGAGCTTTTCTGCTAAGCGCAGGGACCAAAGGTAATGATTCCTTTAACTTGCAATCGCTGTATCCATTTCCCCTTTTTTTGGTGAATGACATTTCCACTTCTCAGAAAAAGAAAAGTGCTTCTTTCTAACTTTATATCCCCTTCTCCCTCACTTGTTAAGGAAAGAGATACAGCTTGCCAAATTCAAGGATAATGATTCATCAACCGCTTGGTGGAGCTCAAGGAGGGCAAACTGATATAGATATTCAGGTTTATGCTCCATTTTCCTTGTTTTCATTTTTTAATGGATAAACTTCTTTTTTACTTCTACAAATGTATATGCTTTTGTCATAGAAAATTGAAGCCTATCTTGGGTTAGCATTCAAAGTTCGATGAATTAATTTAAACCAAGATGAATACCCAAATTATAGTAAATTCCCTAGTAACCTAAATTTACTAATAAAAACACCCTTAGTAAATTCATTATCCATAAAATATAGAGTAAATACCCTTTTTGTTCCTCAGCAAATTTCACGATGCCCGCCTTAGTCCCTAGCAAATAAAAAGACTATTCGTAGTCTGTAAGAAATTCAAAATGGACCTATTTAGTTGAAATCGTGGTCCCTCACAAATTCAAAAAAGATCCACATTAGTCCCTCAAAAGGACTAAAATCCATTTTGAATTTCTTAGGGATCACGAATAACCTTTTTATTTGCTAGGGACTAAAGCGGACATCGTGAAATTTGCTGAGGACCGAAAAGGGTATTTACTCTAAAATATATTGTTCCCTACTCCTAATTTTCCTATCACTCATTTCCTACACCCTGCTAGTTTTATTCCATTCCCTATTAGTACATGTTTTCCTTTGGTCGGTATTTGGTTGGATCGGACAGGATCAGGTAGTTTCAATTAGTTTTGATTCTGAACACCGAAACAATACGTGATACCATCTCTGACTTCACCAAGGGAGACATGATGGTTCATAAATTCATGATTCTCTTCTATGTAATTCTTGTCAGAGAAAACTAATTATAATTCATAATCCGCAGGCAAATGAAATGCTGCATCATAAGGCAAACCTGAATGGATATCTCTCCTATCACACTGGCCAAAGTTTAGAGAAGATTAACCAGGATACAGACCGTGATTTTTTCATGAGTGCAAAAGAAGCCAAAGAATATGGACTCATAGATGGTGTCATTATGAATCCTCTCAAAGCTCTCCAGCCACTAGCGGCTGCAGCCGAGGGTAAAGATCGGGCTAGCATTTGAACTTGAGAGAGACTGTTGCACTTGAATTTTTCTAGGTATAAAAAACATAGTGCTCAAACAAGAACGATGTTTTTTTGTCGCTGATTCCTACTGAATCTTCTTACTGAAGTTGATATCTGTGTGACCGTGTTACCCAAAAATGAGGTAGATACTTGTTATATATTGCAGTAGATTTAATACTGACAGAAGCTTCCTTAATGGATCCTGGATGTGCTTTTTTCCTTCAAGCATTCTATTGTGATGAACTGATATGTTCATGTTGGATAGCAGTAAGCTTTTCCTGATTTTAACCACCAAACAAAAAACTATGGTTTCGATTTTCTCATGCGGTAGGAGAAAATTTTCTCATGTTATAGACACCTTTTACATGGGGCCCACATCTACTAAAAAAATAAAAAAACAAAAGAAAATATTACACAAAAATTTAACTTCTCAAGAGAAAATATTTTCCCAAAAACTATATATCCTCAGCACTTTTTCTAGTCTTCATCATTTCTCTAACTCGAATGCTTTTTCAGTGCTCGTATGTGCGCCTCCAATTCAAAAAAATGATATTTGGATTAATTTTTTTTTTCCTCCGTACTTCGTACAATTTGTATTTTCTCTTTGATTTTGATTGGCCCGTTATACCGAGTGAATGTTGTGACAAAAGTATCTTAAAAATTTCGCATTAGCTCAAGTGACTCAGCATATTATTGAAAGATATAATCGATCCGTGCATGGATGTGTTCTTGGGATTTGGAGCTTCTCACGGAATGGAGAGAACCTTGATGGCTTGCCTGATTGTGCCATGTGGCAATTGTATACGAATATCTTCTCTATGCAACTAATCATATTATTTTGAGAAATAATTTTACATATGAGACATATTATTTTTACATTGGTGTAAGAATAAAACTTTTTTTTTTAATTTTGATCATTAATCTACTTATATTTAACAACTCAAATCAAAGCCATAACATATAAATAGTATAAATAATTAAAACTGAGACTATAATTTAGACCGATATAAAATGATCTGAAATTTCACATACACATCAATTGAATATTTTTTTATTTTTTCATACTTTTATAGTGTTGAGAAGTTAGATATAAGCTGGGCTTGTGTACTTGGTTTGGAGCCTATTCAATTGAATCTCTCTTAGAAAAGCTGTGTCTACCACAGGAAGAAATGAGATTCTTCAGTTTAGAGAGTTGGGCTCGTAACCAAATGGTTGTAATTTAATTGATAGTAAAAGAGTTGAGTAAGTGGAAAGGAAAAAGTTTTGATTTGATTTCCACATGTTTTCTTTGGAAGAGATTTAAATATTTTGATCCTTGATCTGCTCCGCGCTCCAAATTAGTCTCATAGCCGGCTCAAAAAGTCGAAGCTTGAGGAGATATCAAGGGAAGCCAAGCTTCAAAGAGATAATTATTGTTGAGTTAACTTCAAAAAAAAAAAAAGTCGGGCTTGAAGGAAATAGCTAATCATATATTCCAAGCTTGACCCAACTCTTACAAAGCCATTGAGGAGCAACAACTTGTGATGCACATACAATTGACTCTCATTGCACATGACTCAACCATTGATTCAAGAAGCTCAGAGTCAATAGGAATCGTGACCCAATTTGTCAAAAGAAGCAGTTATTTGAAATATAACAAATTACGATGAAATCCAAATTCAAATAAAGCTTACGATGAAATCCAAATTCAAATAAAGCAGTATATATGATTTTGATTTGTTTGGTAAAAAAAGGAAAACAACACATTTGGAATGATTTGAGATCTAAAATTTAGGACGTGTTTTGAATTATTTAATTTGTAATTGTTTAATTATTTTTAGAAGTTAATTACCTTAATATTTATTGTAATTTTTATTCTTATTTTTAGGATTTTGAATTTTGGATTAATTTATAATTAGTCTATAAAATAGTGCTTTGAAATTGAAAGCTGAAGGATTATTCTTTTATGAAATCCTAACTTCAGCCATTTTTTTTATGCATTTTAGAAATTAACTTGAAAATTGAAATGATTCCCCAAAATAAATAAATGAAAAGGAATAAAGAATCAATATGCTCTCAGGGGCAACTAGGACTTTCGACATTTTTTTCTTCTTCTAAATCTGAATTAATCAGCGGTAGTTAAGACTTAATAAGAGTCAGTATTGCTGGCAGTCACTCCCCTTCGTCAACTGTCATCGGTTGCAACTTACAATTGTATCCACCTAACATGACGTAAGTGTATACGTATATATATTTTTTATAACAAGTGTAATTTTCTTTTAACTAGCCTTAAGTATTAAAAATAATATTTATCATTATTTAATTGATCACCCTTTTGGTCTAGCTATAATCGTTAATTACTCTCAATTTTTAAATTTTTTTAAATTAAACTTTACACTTTATTTATTTCTTAATTTTATTATTATATTTAAGGCCTTTTCATGATTTATTGTAAAATTGAGATGATTGGACCAAATGCGGTGTGAACTATCCAAAACGTATTAAGCCCAATCACATACGGTTGAGCTTTCTTCAGAGGTTTCTGGCCTGGGCCAGGTGTTATTGTTAGAGTGAGACTTGAGCCCTTTGTCCTTCACGATGCACCAAATAGGGGGTACCTGCGAAGACACTCCGATGCTTAAGTCAATATATGAGGCAGATGTATTATGTTGTGAAAATAAAGGATGATCGTACCTTGGTGGTATATTGTGTGTTTATATAATAGTTGTGATGCCGCCTTTGTTAAGGCGGCTTGGGCTGCAGGTCAGTCAGGAGACCTGTGTAGCCTTATCTTCCTTAGTGCCTAGTAGTAGAGTGGCGGCAAGTTGGAGCTGTCTATTATTTACTGGAGTTAAGACGCGGTGGATTTGCCTTGAACTTTAAGTTTACTTCCCATAGAAGGTTTCGTACGCGATGTGAGAACTGTATGTCGTTTTGAGGGCATCACGTCTTGTGTGTCGTGATGAGGGCATCGCATCTTGTGTGCCACGATGAGGGCATCGCGTCAGAGCTCGTTCCTTATGCTTTGTTCTGGGCCTTTACTGGGCTTGGTCTTTCATGTGTTGATGGGCCCTGGTTGGACCTATATTTTATCCGGATCATGAAATAAAATTTTAAGTTATATTTCTTAAACGTATGATGGATAATAATTCATGTATATTCTCTATTTTTTTTTTAGCAAAAGCATAGTTTTATTTTATTTCTTACTGAAATATATCACTATTTTATTTTGAAATAATTATATATGTATGTAGAAATATTTATAATAGACTTATGCTAATTATTTGATGTCAGACTACAGTAAATATTTTATAATAAATTTCCTAATTCTAATATAGATAATGCTCACCTTTGACCAAAGTACCAAACCAAGCAGTTAAATTAGTTGAAATGCCATTAAACAGACCCAAATATCATATCCTTTTCCTTCTATTAGGTTTACATTGACGAAATGATACATATGTGCTAATGTGGTAGTTCAAGATGCAAAAATCAAATTAATGGAAGCTTCACAACCTTTTATAAAGATCAAATTAGGAACTCCTCAATTAAGTAACTGCTTACACACACCCATTATAAATTTTTTATTTATAAACTCTTACAAATTCTTTTATGTACTTCAGAGAGAGAGTACAAATACTTAAGTGTGTATTTGTTGAAGTACATAATAAGAGTTTGTGAATAATATATATATATATATATATATATATATATATATATATATATATATAGGAGCATTAAGATTTTAACATTTGACCTAATATTTTTCATATTGCATTAGATAATTTATCTTAAATAACACACAAAAAATAAGAAAAATCCATTAAAAAGAAGACAGAAAAAAAAGGGGTTTCATCCATTTTTTAAAATCACAGACGTGTGAGATAGTCAATTTATTTGGCAGTTTTCCTTTTATAAATTCAATATCGACAAAATCAGTTAATCAATCGATTTCTAAATATACAACCTGAAAATATTATTTTAACACATCGGGTACGGTCTCCCTTTACAAAAACATTAAATGGAATCAAACCAAATCAAATTGGTCTCACCACTATTATTTTGCTTCGTCTTCGTAGTGTTATTAGTTTGATTTAAGCGGATTTCTCTAGTCAATGCAGATAAAGTCATCTCCAGTGAGTCCAAAATGATGTCGCTTTAGGATGAAAATTAAGGTATTTTTATAATTCTAATATATTGCAGGGTTATATTAATCTTTATCATTATAACTTTTTAATCTTATAACCCAAAACGACGTCATTTTGAGCTCATTAGATATAACTTTATCTCCAGTGATCGGAGAAATACTTTTCCCTTGATTTAATTCAAAATATGTATAATAAACTATATACATATGGTTTGATTATATTAAACCTTTTTGCATTTGGTAAATAAGAAAGGAGGAGAAGAAAGTGAAATTAATTTTACCTCAGCCAAAATGTAATGCACTCTTTCATTTTCTTCCTCCTATTCCTTTTGTAACAAACGGCCTAAATTGTAAGTGTAGATCCCTACGTCCAACTAAGCAACTAAAAATCTAAATGGATACAGTTCTGAAGCCTATAAGAGTTTGCTACATCAACAGCAATTTTATCTAATTCAAGCCAAAAGAAAAAGAATTTAATTGGTTCATAATTGATGTTTATGTTGTAACATCCATTATTTCATATATAAAATCAAGACAACGATACCACATTATATTAACTCCTATTAATTAAGACAACATTTATATTTGTAGCACGGCGATATAATTAAAAAAGATATTTATTTTTCACCAAAAAAAGAAAGATATTTATTAGTCTTATTTGCAGGGTTGCTCCATTATATTACATCATAAATTCTTATCCAGAAAAATGAATTTATGTATATGCATCATTAATGAAGATTACGGAACCTCATCAGTCAAATTTGCAACCAAACAGCCCAATTATTCAAACTACCAAACCAATAAGCGGTTAAAGATAAACTTGAGATTGAATTTGATATAATTAATGTATGGGGAAAGTGTATGTCATCTATCATTCAACATAATTACAAATTTTTTCCTACACACAGAAATAGATAGATTGTGAGGAGACAGCAAAAAAAATAAATCTTTTGTGCATGTAAAAGGATATAAATTATGTCATTTAAAAAGGATAAACACTTTTTTCTAATATATATATATAATAAATTTAAATACATGTGTGTCTGAGTGTGTATTTATATTCAAGTGGTCTAAATATCTAAAAAGATCGAAGACCATGTCATGTAAATTGTCAACTAACTAAGAAAACGATGGGGACGTGGCAACCACTTTTAAATTTCATTTCTCAGACAATAGTTATGAAGTCACAAACATACATAGAGAGACCTAAACGTTGAACTTCCCGTGGCTTGTAAATAAAAGAGTTTGGTGTTGGTTCGAGTATGCTCATGATTGCTTCAAAACAAATGGGGTGGCAGAAAAAAGCCAAAGAGTTCTTCAACTATGGTGTTCCCATCCCTAAAGGGGTCTTCTACCTTCTCACCATAACACTTCTCAACCTTCTCCTCCCTCTCTCTTTCTTCCTCTTGGCAACTCTCTCTCGTGCTCAATACTATCTTCAAACCCTCACTTGGTACCATTTTTTATCCCTTGTCTTGTATATCAACCCATCTATTCTCTACATTCTTGTTTCCATTGTAAGCGTAGCTACCTTAATCCATGGCTTAACGGGTAAAATCACCCTTTTAAGCGAGTCATCATCTTGTAGCTCTGTTCTACAACCTCGTCTCCACACGGCGTGGATTCTCCTTTTCATGTTCCAAGTTTTCGTTGGTTTGGGGATTGAGGGAAGCATTGCAGCTGGAGTTTATGACTCTGATGATGACACGAGTTATGGTGCTGAGAGAAGCCTCTTGAGCAGGGTGTTTTTTCTGTTGGGACTTCACGAGACAACTCAAGTTTGGTCTAGAATGGTGGTGAGGCCCGTGGTGGATGATACTCTGTTCGGTGTTGAAAGAAAAGAAAGATGGTTTGAGAGGGTGGCCATGGCTGCAAGCTTAGGCACCTTATGGTGGTGGAGGTTGAGAGAGGAAGTGGAGACTTTAGTAGTTGTGGCTGAAGCAAAGAAAGAGGAATTAATGGATGTGGGAATTGGTGACTTTGTTGGATGGTGGTTGTATTATCTAACTGTCACAATTGGTATGGTGAGGATTGTGAAAGGTCTCATGTGGATGTTCATGATTTCTCTTTGTAGAAGAAGGGTGACAAGGATTTCCCATGTGGAATCAAGTCAGAACGATGACAAGGTGTGAATTTGGACCAATTCTGTAATTTTTCTCTCTCTCGATCTTTTTGTCATTCTATTCTCTGATCAAGAGACGTTACAATATTGTATACCTTTTAAAAATTGGAAGCACAAAATCTTTTATTGATATAGCATAATATTGCTCAACGTGTTGATAATTACTTCTTTAATATGTCTAACATATGGTTCTTTAATTTCAACATGTTTTCTTTTTAATGTGATGGCATGACTGACGAAATGTAAAGTGCAAAGGAGAAACTGTAGAAATACAAACCTGGTCCCTGATAGTGTGAATGCTGTAATTAATGAAACATGTTTGTTTGGACCATGTTTCATTAATAGAAACATGTTGTAATTAATTACAACTGTAGAAACATGTTGTAATTAATGAATGCTAGACTCAAACAAAAGTTAAATGGAGAAGTTTGCAACAGATTATGCAACAAAAGTAAAAAGGTTTTATAAGAGTTATATTGTAGGAAAAGTGATTGTGTTATGTTATAGAGATTCGTGTTGCGTGCCAGAGTTTTTTTTGCTGCGGGTCCCACAAAATGTTGTGTGTGTAGAGAATTTTTTGTGTTCATGTTAAATGATGGATGATAAACCAAAGTAAAATAGTGTGATTTATTTTACCCACAAATTAATAGAAAAAAATAAATATGAAGTAATTTGTAAAATTAGCCATCTCAGCTAGAAAGAAGTGAGGTGTAAGACAAGGAAAAAAACGTGCCGTTTGCTGGAGTTGATTGATCAACGAATTGGCAGGTGAGAGAAAGTATAAGTCTTATTAAAAAAAAAAAAGGAGTTTATGAAACTGTGGTGTGCGAAACTTTAATATAATTAACAAATGGAGATTAAGTAATATAAAGTTATAAGGATGTCAAAAAGAGTACATGTCAATGAGTTAACTCAAATAATAAAAAAAAAAAATGTCAGTTAAGTTAATAAAATTAAAACAAATTGTTTTTAATCAACTTGGACGAGCTTGATTTAGCCCAATCCGTCACAAGCTAGCTTGCGATTGACAGGGACCAACAAGCTTAAAAATATCATAATTAATTATAGGGTTTTAAAAATATCATAATTAATGTATAATATTTTAAAATTTACTTAAATGTCAATGTAAACCAACTAACACCCTGAATAGTCTGTAACTTGCATAGAATTGGACTCAACCAGCAACTTACTAATTCGAATTATATTTAACTCATTGCGGGCTAATCCACATTTGACATAACTTGCACTGAGCTAAGGCCTGATATTAACAACTCTATATGCTGATGTGGCTACCATAGATAGCTCTACAAAGGACTTCAAAGTTCGATTTCTGCTTTTGTATATTAAAAATAAATAATTGTCGAACTAATCTAAATTGACACCCTTAAATGAAACAAGTTAATGTGACTACGATAGATAATGACTCGAGTAGCTTCCAAGGATGGTTTTGGTTTTTATATGTTATAAAATAGATAATGGGTAAAGGATATATGATTTTAAATGAAACACCTTATATCCTTTCACTCTCATAAAGAGGTGAGATCCACATCTTTAAAATTTTTTTCTCACACTCTCTCCCATGATTTATTTCTTTTTCTTACTTAAAATTGTGCCCTTTAAATGTTAGAGATTTTATTTTATGGACAATATTAATTAATTGATTTTGTATTTTAAAATTAATTAGGTTAATGGATATTCCAATATTATTATTGTAATTAGCCCATTGTGATCACATTGAATTGAGCTTCTGGCATCTGTTGTTATTGGGCCTAATTAGGCAGCAGTTTAGACTTTAGTGTGACCCTGATTTTCCATGATGGGTGGACCCTATGGACATAGACTCTTTTCTGGGTTATTGGCTAGGTCCCCTCTCTAGCCTATTTATATTGAGATTAAATCCTATGAGCCGTCATGCTCCCATCGCTGAGGCTGCCAATTCCTGAATAGAGAGGAAGATTCTAGCATCATGTTCACTTATTTCCAGCAGTTCTTCTCCGACTTTGTGATGGCCCAATAAGGTACGTACAATCTCTATCTTGATTTTATATTGTTTAGTATTTTATAATCACATACATGATCCAGGGCTAATCAATCTATCATTAAAATGATACATATTTTCCCCATAGATAATTTTTTATAATACTATGATCAAAGAGTTATATTAATACTTTCTTTCGTAATTATGTTTGGGGAATGTTATATTTATAAATTTTTTGTTTTCAAACTCTTACAAATTACACTAAGTATGACCAGTCATATTTCAATCAAGAGTGTATGACCGGTCATACTTAGTGTAATTTGTAAAAAGAATTTGTAAACGGATCTTTTCCCATTATGTTTAGCTAAAGAAATTGAAGGGGTAAACAAAAACTCTATTCCACCAATTTCTCTCCAACAAGTTTTGTGAATTGGGTTATGAATCCACTTCTGGGTTAGATTAACCCCCATTACACTTACCGTAGATGTTGGAAATCGTAGCTTAGCACCTTAGTCAGACTCTGATGAGACAGTGTGTTTCTTGCCTACCGGGGCCTAAATCACCCATCTTAGTGTTGGAATATATATGAATAAGAAGTGAGTTAATGAAGAAAAAAAAGGGGAAAGTTGAAGGGGAGTGTGAGTTTTAAGGAGTCTCCCATTGGACAACTAATAAGAGGTGAGAGGGTATATAAGCTCTCACCTCACATCCCTAAATTTCCTCTTGGGGCACTACATTTTTGTGGAGGGGAGAGGAGCTAGGTGGCCTTTGGTCCACCACGTGCACCGCTGCCCGTCCGGCCGGCAAGCTCAAATATGTTCGATACGGTTCAGTTTGTACGTGCACGTGAAATAAAAATAATTTTTTATTTAATTATTTTATTATTTTTTGTCCAAAAATATCTCTGTCCTTATCCGTTGCTTCGCTCTAGATTTTCCGAACCAAACGTTTCTTCTCACCGGTTTTTGAATCGAATCGGTTCTTAACTTTCGGTTTCATTCTGAACCGAACTGGTGCGTTCAGTTAAATTAGAACCGAACCGGTCACACTGCTTGGCCACCGTACGTCACGACGGTTCGCTAGTGGCAGTTCATCGTGTATGGCCAATGTCTATAAATAGACTCTAACACCCTCAGAAAAATCATCCAGTTTTCTGCACTGTTGTTCTGCCAGATTTTTTTCTTCATCTGGTTTTTGCATACTTCCTTTCATTTTTCGATGTAATTCACCTGGCATCTTGTTGTGTTCTTTTAGGCTGTTGACTGATAATGCCACCAATCTTTAGACGCAATCCATTCTATTCTGGGAGACAAATGTCCATCAACCTTCGGCATCAGTGAGGGGGCAAATTGTCTTAAGGAGACACTTTCTGTGTGCTCGAATTTCTTACACTATCCTGCATACATTGTTCATTCTATTCTGTAATCTAACATACTATAAGTCTATTCCTTATTTTATACATTACACTGTATTCATGATTAATAATTTCATCTACTTCTTACACAGGTTCAAATCTATTAATGATTTTAATTATCACTCATTGTCTTCTTTACAACACTGTTCAGTTTGAGAGACAGAGATGTCCAGTCGTTGGCTGATATATTTTATGTAGGATCTATGTGCCCTCTCTCAGGTATCTATGAATGAGATACCCTTGATGGTAGGCTGATCACTGTGCACAATAATAATCGACATAGTCAAGACGTGAGGTGTGTGCACAGTGACAAGTTAAGAGAGAGGGTTTTGAGAGTGTGTACCTTATTGGTTTAACCCCTTATTTATAGATGAGTTACATGATAGGAGTGTACTTCTGGGCCTCTCAGGAATATTGAGCCCCAAGTCCAACTGCTTAGTTGTCTGGATAAGATTGTCATTAATAGGAGATTCTCTTTCTTTTGTGTTGTCCTTTATTGGTCCTTCTAGAATATGAGTCTTTGTCATGTTCGTAACAAACACTTATCAGGATAACCTTATTTCCTTTCTTCTTCTTCTTTTCTAGTTAATAATACCACGCGAAGAGTTTGTTGTATTCACATATTTTAATACAAATAAATGAAACAATTTGTTAATAAATTGGTGATATTTTAAACATTTTTCTGAATAAAATATATAATTTTATCTCAAAAACTGTATTCTAAATGCTGACTTAAAATAATGTCTTTTTTTTTTCTGGTACATAGTCATCATTTTGTTTCTCATTACGAGTCCGGTGGAATTGGAGTTTCGCCAAAATTAAGATTTGTGGCTAAATGGGTCAATGGATCATTTTGTTGTTTGTTTTCTTATTCAACGATAGTATTTATTTTACTTCCATTTTAGATGTTCAATTGTTCATAACCAGAAAATGTCAATTCAACTATAAGCAGAAGAGGAAAATAACTAATCAATACGGATCTCCGTATTATGTTTGGTTAAAAGTTTTTTAACTCTGTCGATCGCGACAGCGACCAGAATAGAGACAATGCACTTTTCTTCTTAGCAAAAGAGGTAGACATATATATAACCTTTTCAGAATTTAATTTCAGCAGCTTTCATGAATTGATCAAACTACATTAATTAATTTGGTTTCGTTTTAAAAAATGACCAATTAAGTTTGACTGTGGTCTGAAAAAATTAAATCTAGATTGAATCAAATTGTACTGTTGAATTTAATTACATGTTCTGACTTTTATAATCTATCAAGTTGGTACACAAGATGGATATAAGACAACAATTTTTATATTAGTTTGTTTCTAATAATCTCGAGTGATACCTGTAACGATTTTATATTTTTGTCGTGTCATAAATTTGCGTATTTTAAAATCACAGACGTGTGAGATGTTCACTTTATTTGGCAGTTTTCCTTTTATAAGTTTAATATCCATAAAATCAGTTAATCAATCGATTCCTAAATATAAAACCTGAAATTTTATTTTAAAATATCGGGTACGGTCTCCCTCTCCCTTTACAAGAACATTAAATGGAATCAAACCAAATCAAATTGGTCTCACTACTATTATTTTGCTTCGTCTTCATAGTTTTATTAGTTTGATTTAATTCAAAATATGCATAATAAACTATATACATATGATTTGATTATATTTAAGCTTTTAGAGTTTGGTAAATAAGAAAGGAGGAGAAGGGAGTGAAATTAGATTTACCACAGCCAAAATGTATTGCACTCTTTCATTTTCTTCCTCCTATTCCTTTTATAACAAACGGCCTATATTGTATACTTAATTCCAACTAAAAATCTATATGGATACAGTTCTGAAGCCTATTAGAGTTTAATTTTTATCTAATTCAAGCCAAAAGAAAAAGAATTTAATTGGTTCATAATTGATGTTTATGTGGTAACATCCATTTCATATATAAAATCAAGACAACGATACCAGGGTTGCTCCATTATTAGTGCCTGTTTGGATCTTCTCTTTTTTAATCTAAAAGCTATTTATAAGCATAAGTTAGGCCAAACAGATTTTGGAAAATATCTTATAACAAAAAGCTCTCTTTTTTCTTCTTTTTTTTGGTACATAAAAAACTCTTTTTTTTATAATGAAGAAAACAACTGAAAACTAAAAGCTCTTAGGAGCTTTTTTTTAAACTCTTATATATTTTTCTTGAATTGTGTATTTTTTTTTAAACGAAGAGTGATAGAGAGAGAGATAATTTTCTTGAAATATGTGTTTTTAAGTAATTTTAAGCTAAATTTTTTATGTAATTTTCAAATAGCTTTCAGCTTCTTTTTTAAGCTCTTTTTTTTAACTTTAGCTTATAAGTAGCTTATAGCTTTAAAATAAGAGGATCCAAAAATAAGTAGCTTCTAGCTTAAATATTTGCAGCACAAGGATATTTATTAGTCTTATTTGCAGGGTTGCTCCATTATATTATATCATAAATTCTTATGCAGAAAAATGAATTTATTTATGCTTCATTAACGAAGATCAGGGAACCTCGTCCGGCAAATTTGCAGCCAAACAACCCAATTATTGAAACCAGTGTTCATGCCGTGCCAAACCAATAAGCCGTAAAAGATAAACTTAATTGAGATTGAATTTGATATAATTCATGTGTATATATCATAAATACATGCGTTTGTGAGTGCGTATTTATATAAGTGGTCTAAATATCTAAAAAAATCGAAGACGATGTCATGTAAAATGTCAACTAACTAAGAAAACGATGCACCTGGCAACCACTTTTAAATTTCTTTTCCCAGACAATAGTTGTGAAGTCACAAACATACATAGAGACCTTAACGTTGAACTTCCCGTGGCTTGTAAATAGATAATGAGTTTTATTAATATCATGTTAAAGGAGATATTTATCTGATGTCATAGAGATAAACTAATGGGCTCCACCACCTGAAAATATAAAAGAAAAGAAAAAAAAATATGACACAATTATCGAAGAGTGTGTAGAAGAAAAAAATTATGTCATGTGACATAAGAATAATTTTTTGATAGATAATTGTGTACAATAGAGTTACATTATTAAAAAAGCCACCTAAGGCAAGTGAGCCAATGGTTATGTAAGTGCTTGGGAATTGGGATCCTTGATTTTACTTGTAATTTGGATCTTCTACACATTCCCAAAAAAGGGGAAGTGTTTGGGAATCTGATAAAAAAAATATACAATTTTTATTATTTCTCAATAAAAATATAAAATGTAAAATATATCATGAGGTTGCTAATTTGCAATATGAGAAATGTTAATTTGAACGCAGTTAGCTTCGCAAAATACATTGTAGTTGGGTTGATGGGTTGGATCAACGCTAATATCTTTCTATGTTCGCTCATTCAGATGAGCTGGGGCAAGACCAACACTGTTGCTGATACAGCCCAAAAAAAAGGCCAACACTATTGGATGCATGCAGAACAATCACACCCAAAAAAATAAATCCACTTTTTTTTTTTTCATTTATTATTATTATTATCATTGGCTCTCCTACACAATCTTGTTAAAATCGAGATTTTAAATAAAATCGAAGGGGATTAAAAAATCGTAATGTAAAAAAATCATAAAAATATAAAAGCGTTTGAAATATTGGTAAAATTGTTTTGATGAAAAAAAAAATCATAAAAACGTAAATCTAGTGATAAATCGAGATTTTAACAACTATGCTCCTACACGTAATTATATCCTTGTAGAAGAAAATTTCCTTGTTTTAAAAGTTTTTTTTATTATATTTGTCCTTTTTTAAGAAGTTGGTGGGTAGATAATAATCAAATTTATAAAGTATTCATTCACTCACCCCGACTCCGCAGAGACACAATTATTTGTAATATTTTCGCTATCTTTTAGTAGTTTGTACATTATATATCATAGCAACTTACTTAGCATATTCCTCATCTTTTTCTGCAGATGAAGTCAGTTTCAGTTTGGTGTTGTTGATTTGTTCGAATTAAACAATCCCTTATATCTTTAAAGAAGGCCATCCATAATTTTCACAACCTATAGTCACGCTGGGCTGAACTTCTTAGGAACACGTAACGCATAAAATACTTAAGGCGTTACTTCATGGTTTGTTTTGAACCTTGCATTTGTTTCAATAAAGACAAACCAATCATTGCTGATGGCTACCATTAATGAAAATATCGAAATATCACCATCAAAGTAAACATGATTCCTCCCATGTTCCTTTTCACATTTATATTCCATGATAATGAAGTTTCTTCAAGCATTAATTCATACGTTTTAATATTCGTTTTCGACCATGAATGATGATAATGCACAAACACAAAACCTCGATGTTTATTAGATAAGCTCTTTGTCTTGAACATAAGTTGCTGATGCCTTGTTGATTTCTGCATGCAAAGCGACATGGGAAGTGATCGTTTTTCTCTCACACCTTTCAATTTCAATAGATTCCAGGACGGTAACGGTTCTATACAAGAGGAAGTTGTTTTCCACAGGGAACACAGTACTACCTTTGCAATAATGAAGTTAATGGGAGTAATCAATCCTCTTCCTACAACTGAACATGAGAACGAAGACCTTTTCTTCAAAGAGCAAAACCAGCAGCAGCAACATGATTCCGAATTTTACAACTTCATGTTACAAGAGTTCAATTTTGAACCTGCTTTGCAACTACAACCAAAACATCCATCTCAAGAAACTAAGGAGCTAAATAAGCAGGTGCCACCATCTTCTCTAGCATCATTGGAGCTCTTGAGAAATTACAGAAGCAGGTTCAAGAGGTTAAGAGGGGAAAATATAAACAACACTGAAATTTCAGTGAGTCCTCCTCAGAAGTTGTCAACTGAAGAAATAATAAGAGCTGCTGCAGCAAGGTATATCCAACACCCTGCACAATGGGACAACAATTTTTGTGTCCCTATGCACCCTTATGGATTTGGTCTCGGAAATTTGTCTGAGGAAGAAAATAGAGACGTTGAACATGCTCACTTTCTTCTTGCAGTAGCTGACAGAGTTGGCTGCCAACAATTTGAACGTGCAAGCGTGTTACTTTTCCATTCTCCATCAGATGGTGGAAACTCTCTTCAGAGAGTTATATTTCATTTTGCTAAAGCACTCCGAGAAAGAATCAACAAGGAAATAAGTGGAAGGATGACACTAAAGGGATGTGAGAAAAATAAAGAAAGGGAAATGATTCAGAATTTGGAATTGGATATTAACATGGCCATTGCATGCCATCAAAAAATCCCTTTCAATCAAGTAATGCAGTTCGCTGGTGTACAGGCTATAGTGGAACATGTTGCATCCCAAACCAAAATCCATGTGATAGATCTTATTATTGGATGTGGGGTGATGTGCACAGCTTTGATGCAAGCACTGGCAGAGCGAAAGGAAAGACCCGTTGAGCTTCTTAAGATAACTGCCATTGGTATTAAAGGCAAGATCGAGCTACAAGAGACAGGAAAAAGGTTAGTGAGTTTTGCTGAATCCTTGAACTTGCCGTTTTTATATAAGGTAGTTTTTGTTACACACATCATGGATATCAACGAAGATCAATTTGAAATTGATGATGATGAAGCTGTGGCTATATACTCTCCATATATACTTAGGACTATGGTGTCAAGTTCTGATTCCTTGGACAACTTGATGCGTGTGATAAGAAAAATCAGACCATGTATAATGATAGTCCTTGAATTGGAAGCAAACCATAATTCACCCTCCTTTGTGAATCGCTTCATTGAAGCATTGTTCTTCTTCTCAGCTTATTTTGACTGCGTTGAAACCTGCTTAAACGAGGATTATGAGTGCAGAATGAGAATCGAAGCAATATTATCTGAAGGGATACGAAACATTGTTGCTATGGAAGAGGGAGAAAGGAAAGTTAGGAATGTAAAGATAGATGTTTGGAGAAGGTTCTTTGCAAGGTACAGAATGGTGGAAACTGGATTTAGCGAGTCATCTTTGTACCAAGCTAACTTGGTTGTCAAAAAGTTTGCTTGTGGGAATTTCTGCACTCTAGACCAAAACGGGAAGTGTCTTATAATTGGTTGGAAGGGTACCCCAATTCATTCAATCTCAGCTTGGAAGTTTCTTTAAGATTGTTTTATAGGGGCTGAGGGAGACTATATAGATAACTTCATTCCATTGTTTAAAATTCCCCTTCGTGGCTTGTTTGATCTATGTATTCTGTATATCAGGGAAACTGTACTCTTATATAGCTTTAATCGGATTGAAATCTTTAGTTTCATCAACAAAACTTTGCATTATATAATAAAATGATGAAAATTAATAATCAAACCAGAATAAAAAAAATTAAAATTACAGGATATGAATGTTGTTGCAGCTCTTCACAAGCATTATTAGTTACAAACAGAGCTGTTTTTTTCTTTTGGTCTGCCTATTGTTTCTTTTCTACATTCGTTATCTAGAAGAATGCTTAATCAGAACCTTTTTCCTCGTGGCCCAAAGATCCGTGTACTAATTCTTCCAAGTCCATAGGCCCAACAAACCCACTCCCCCCCACCTCTAGAAACTGAACAGTAGAAGTTGTTGCTTGTGTTCATACTTTCTTTCAAAAAAAATTTACTCAAATATCATGTTAATAGTATTTTTTACCGGACTGTCACGTCACATGTCATAATCCGCTACAACTGATAGCGAATTTCGTGGCCAATGATTTCGTGACACATGGCCATATTGCAGACCAAATTCGTTATCTCTGGCTTTTCCTGCAAAAGTGTGTCACATGTTATAAAATCATTGGCGAACGTAATTCGCTACGAGTAGTAGCAAATTATGTGTACGTGATATTCTGGTAAAAAGTACTGTTCACGTGACATTTTGATAAATTTTTTTTCAAAAAATAACATTTTGGTCATGTTCCACTCATACGTTAATAGGATCATTGTTTTGTTATGCATTCCCAACCCACACCGCACCGTTGCAGGACACATTTTTAACTTGTTCCGTATGAAGGTGCCGACGGGTTAGGTTAAGTGAATGCTTGACATGATACCAAGATGTATATGTACCAATACAGTTGGCTTTGGCACTACACAAATCATTTTTTGGCACAGTGGAAAAAACAAAGGTATTAAATTAGGGAAATGTTTTTATGTTGAATATGAGTTATTTTATGTTAGAGAAATAAAATTATAAGAGGGACCACAAATGATTTGAAGTGAAAAAAAAATATATATATAGAAGTACAATCCACCTTTGTCATGTGTGTAGAAATTTAGTTTATCTAATGTTAAATACGGTAAATATATCCCATTAAATTATTCCTAAAGCATCAGGCACGGCCCATGAGAAAAAAGACAATAAGCCAAGGGGAGGATCCGTCCAAACGACCAAATCTCAAGGTGATTAGCTCCCAAAGTTAATGGAGCGAGAATGCGTGTGTTTGCAGTAACATTAAATATAATGAAAGAAAACAGTGGCCCTCGATGGTGCGTGCGTGGTGCGTATAACTAATGAGACACAGTAAACGACAGCATAAATTACGTTGCGTTTTAGGCCATGTCACTGCCTACGCCAAACATGTCAAAGCGTTAATTCCTCTTCTTTATTACAAAACACACTTAGAAAGAGACTCGGGTTGAGATTGAGAGCGAGTGTCTTTTCTCTCTCGTTCTTCTTCTTCTTCTTCATTATCATCATTCCTTTGATCAACTCGCTCTGCTCCTCACACAGCACAGAAGAACATCCATGGTGTCCAAACCTACCGACTCTGCTCCCAAACTTCGAGTCAGTTTCTCTTCCCATAACCTCTTTCTTCAATTCGACAATAACTAATGACAACTCGGTTAGGTGCTTCAATTAGTTTTTTCTGATTCCTCGGAATCGCTTTCGTAACTATGTTTTTCACAATTCGATTATTACCTACCTAGAATCTTGAGTTTAATCGGATGAATAGTCACGAGATGATTTAAGAGCTCTCTGTTCCTCTATCTCTCTTTCTGTACTTGATTGCGGAATACTGCAGCAATTGAATTCACGAGTAGGGAATTCCGATTACTTTTAATCTTGAGTTTGGGTCTGTCTTTGGTTGCAGATAATTCCTTTAAGATCGATACATAGTTCATAGTTCCTCTGCTGCATCGCATGATAATTTAACTTTTACATTCGTTACATACGGAGGATTTTGTTTCCGGACTTTCTTTTTTTGTATTTTAAATGTTTGTAACTCTGTGTTTTGATTTTTGAGGCAATATGTTAGTGTTTTGTTGTACAATGTTGACAGAAACATGGGGAGTCAGCAAATGATGCTGTTGGAACCTTGTCCATCAAGATAAATCAGTTGAAAAAGCAAATCCAGGCGGAGAGAATTGTATCAATTAAAGTAAGTTTGCGATTGGGTGTATGCTTCTGTGGCTTCATTCTTGGAAAGGATCCAGCTTTTTAGTTTGTTTGCTGGCCAGATAACTTATTCTTTCTTTCACTGTTAATTGAGGGAAATGGCATTAACCCGGTAACATTTATTATTCTTGTCAAACTTGCTTTTGTAGAATTGTTACTTGAATTCTTCTTTGACCTTACCATTTCCGTGGAGAATTGGATTTGGATACTGCAAGAGTTAAAAAAACACATAATTAGAAATAAAACATGCAAATTAACTATAAGGGTACCACAAGAAATCCTTCTATTTCCTTTTGCTTTTACATCGTGGTAAATTTTCTGGTTTGTTTGGTTATATGGGTCTGAATCCTTTTATATGAGCTTCCAGCAATAGTTTTACTTAAGCTGTGTGTCGTGGTACAACTTTATGTTATGATTGCTAATTTGAACCTGAATTTATTTAACTGAAAATTTTATGGTCGAGATGGCTTCTTTTTGTACACCTCTTTAGTCAGCTTGCAATTAATCTTAGTTATATTTCTGTAGGAAAAACTTCAGAGGAATGAGAAGAAGCTACAATGTCATATTTCAGGGGTCATGTCAGCAATATCAGTAGGGGACTCTTCAAAGACGGAGGAAAATAGGAAAACTCCAATGCTTTCTTCAAGAATTGACCATCCTTTATGCATATTCAGTGGTTTCTCTCAAGTTTCAGGAGACAAAGACCACAGCAATCAAGACGTTTTATCTGCTACAAGTGTCAAGATTCCATGTATTGAAAGATTGCCACCATATACATCTTGGATATTTTTGGACAGGTGTTTGACTTATAATTATTTTAATTTTCTGTCCTTTTGTGCCTGGTGTGCGTTTCTTTCCAAATTGAAACTAACTGCTTCTTGAATTGTATTCCATTTTAAAATTGAAACTGAGATTTCAAAACCTATTAATAAGTTAGTATGCATATTATTTAATGTATTTTTGCTATTTTAAAATCTTTCACACACATCAGAAATCAGAGGATGGCCGAAGATCAGTCAGTTGTTGGAAGAAGACGTATCTACTATGATCAACATGGAAGTGAAGCACTGATATGTAGTGACAGTGAGGAAGAGTCAACAGAACCTGAAGAAGAAAAACATGAATTTTCTGAGGCTGAGGACCGTGTTCTATGGTAAGTTAAAATGAAGATAATAGAGTTGTCTGAATAAGGTCCATTTATCTGTGAAGGAAGATTCGACGAAATAAGAATAATTGATCCTGATTATAACATTTGTGGTTGGCTATATAAATCCTTAATTAACATATATAATGACAATTAACATAGATGCTTTGTTGGAGCTTAAATGTTTTTCCTTGCTGCTCATGTGTTCAGGAAATAAGACTTGTATCATGACCACATGAGTCTTTTGATATCATATTTAAACTTGTAGCTCATAATTTTCAATCTTTATTCAAACATTCGAAGTTTCTCTTTTCCAGAACTACTGTCTTGACTCTTGAATTTACTAGGATGGCATTTGAGGAATATGGGTTAAATGACGAGGTACTGAATATTGTTAGTCAGTCTGTTGGGGGCACCAGTCTAGAAATTCAGGTAATCAATAACTCGTGGACACTATTATATGTTATGCTTGATTATTCTTTTTACCTTAATTATGGAAAATATAAATTGCACCATGGGGATTTATGGTGAGAAGCCATTTTAATTTCTGGGAGAAATTGTTTTCATGAAAATATGCAGGAGAGATACAAAAGTATCAAGGAAAAGAAAATTGGTAGGTTGGACCAGCATTCAGAAGGCTCAGGAGAATATGAATCTCCAATTGGCATATGTCCAGGGAAAAGCCTGGGTGCTGCATTAGATTCTTTTGATAACCTTTTCTGTCGCCGGTGCCTGGTACATACTAAAGCATTATCTTTTTAACATTCTTATCATTGTCATAGTGAGTGCGTCTATACTTTTCTGCTTTCCTACAGCAGATTTTTGACTGTCGCCTGCATGGCTGCTCTCAACCTTTAATGTATCCTGTAAGGAACAGTTCCCTATGTTATTTTTCAACTTAATTCATAGTTACTTCATCCATAAAGTTAATTGGATGGTTCACTTGACAGAGTGAAAAGCAGACAGTTTGGTCTGACCCTGAAGGTGACAGGAAACCATGCAGTGATCAGTGTTACCTTCAGGTATTCTTCTAATTTGTCTGAGAATTAAAAAAAATATATATATATATTTTGATGCAGGTGAGAAAATTGAACTTTTACTTGTTTTCAATACCCAAAGAGTTGAAAATGGGTTTTGTCAAATTATTTCTTTTCCTCTGCTGGTATATTGTTTAGAATGTTATCAGTGACTGTAGTATCAGCATACAATAAATATGGTGGCATTTCTATGTTCTGTTGATCAATATTGGAAGTAATTCTAGTCAAAAATATCATATGAGGCATGTAGCTGTAATAAGACATGCTTTCCATTTCATATATGATGAATGATTCTATGTGTGTGTCTGTGTATCTACATAAGCCAACTTTTGCACCTAAGTACAATTTCACCTCATCAATGTTTCTTATATATTTGATGGGGAAAATGTGTAAAGACTAATTGTCATTTCATTTTCCAGCAGTTAAAGGTTGTCAAACGTTTGTCAGAAGATTCAACTCCTGGGTCTTTTCAGGATAAGAAAACTGCAATTATGGAAGAGGAAGATGGGATATTGGCAACCTCTGGTGCAGCAGAACCTGGTAATCAGAGTACTACACCTTTTCCGACAGAAGCTGATTGTCATGGAGATATCAATTTAAATGTTCCTGTCTCAGAAAGTGTTGGGAAACGAAAGGTCACAGATCAGTCAGACACAGCACTATGTGACTCAACATTGTCTCCTGATGATTCTCAGAATTCTTGGAAAAAGCTGAAGAGAATCTCAGATGATGTAGTTACTGTAATTAATGATCATAGCAAGAACCTAAATTTGGGTGCATGTGATGAAAGTAAACACACAATTACTTGTGCACCTTTGGACAAAACTGTTGAACATGCTTCAAATAAATTAGTAGTTTCTTCTAGCACTTGCCATGGTGAGCAAGATAAAAGTGATGGGGATGGACCAAAAGATGTCACAAATGAGACAGAATTTAAGAAGTTTTCCAATTCAATGGAAGGGCAAGTTGATGGGATGTTAGGCCTCTCGGATTGGAAACCTCTAGAGAAAGAATTATACTTGAAGGGGGTAGAAATGTTTGGCAGAAACAGGTATGGATCTTTCTGTGTTTGACCTCACACTTATGTTGAGAAATGCTAGGATGGCATCAAATTTTGTTTGAAGTGTGTATGTGGAAACCTTCTTGTCTCTAGTATATGTTTTGTATTGCCCATTTTGTGCACTGGCTAAGTCACATTTGTTTTCATTTCATTTATTATTAATTATTATTATTATTATTAGACATTAATATCAACATTAACAACATCTTTATCCCAAACTAGTTGGGGTCTGTAATCGATGAACCGAAATGAAAAGATTGAAGGAAAAGAAAGGAAGAAATGTAAACGAAGAAAACAGCTTAATTCAGAACAAACAGAAAGTAATGAGCAAATTGCTTCAAGAAACCAAATTTTCCTAAGATTGAAGTTAGTCAAAAAGTGCTTGTCACTAGCTCGATTGAACAAAGTCAATCTTAAACTTAGTTTGAGCTTCGTCTTGAAGAAGTTAGAAAATGTTGAAGTTGAGATGAGAAACATAAAGTAGAGAGCAAAAGTTGGAAAACGTTAAGTTGAAAATAGAAAAGCTTGAGAGCAGAAATTGGAAATCAGTAGTGTTGAGAACAGAGTTGGAAAAGATTACAGTTTGAGAGTAGAAACAAAAAATGTTAAAGTTGAGAACAAGATAGAAATTAGAGAGCAACATCAACATCAACATCAACATCACCTTTATCCCAAATTAATTGGGGTCGGTGGTAGATGAACCCACATGAAAGATATAAAATTATAGAAAAAAAAATAAAAAAAATAAAAAAATAAAAAAATAATAATATATATATATATATATGTATATATAAATAAATAAAAGTGAAAAAGAAAGGGACAAGAAGAAGTGGGGGAAATGAAGGGGAAAAGGACTAAAAAGGGACCATATGGAACATAGGAATAACCATGGCTCTAACCCTCCACCATACTTATAGCTTTTCTCCATTCCGTTCTAAGACACACCGTCCCCCAATCTATATCCCACTCCATTAAATCTTGTTTTACTACCTTCCCCCAAGTAAGTTTCGGCCGACCTCTGCCTCTTTTTGTGTTGAGCTCTTGGTAACAAACTTCTGTTCTTACAGGAGCATCCAGGGACCTTCTCATCACGTGCCCAAACCACCTCAATCTATGTTCTCTCATATTCTCGGCAATCGGTACTACTCCGACCTTTCGTCGAATATCTTCATTTCTTATCTTATCCATTTTTGTGTAACCACACATCCACCTTAACATCCTCATCTCTGCTACTCCCATCTTATGCTCATGTTGCCTATGTGCTGGCCAGCATTCCGCTCCATATAGCATTGCCGGTCTTACTGCCGTTTTATAGAATTTTCCTTTTAACTTAAGGGGGATTTTGCGGTCACACAAAAACCCAGATAGAGAGCAAAAAGAGAAAATTGTTGTAGAAGAGTTGATATGCTTCAATTAAGAACAAGTAACAAAAGAAAAATAAAAATGACTTTGACTCAAGATAAAAAGAGTACTGATGCTACGCTGAAGAAGCTCAAGGCTAAATCTCATCTAACAGTTGGTCTGTCTCATAAACAAACTCTTTAAGTTCATCAAGCCACTCTTTCACGGATGGGTTTTGGTAATGCTTTTTATCTGCTTCATTCCACACAGAGTTGATATAATTAACCCTAATCTCAAGTTTTTCCAGCACCCCACCAAAGTGTGATCCCATAAGCCCCATGGGTCCGACTAGATGTGAGGCTTTGTGAGAAGAAAAAACCACTGGCTCTAATAGAATTAATCGTAATCTCTTTTCTTTTTTTCTATTCTTCTCTCTTCTCTCTTCTCTCTCTTGTATTTTTTTCTGTCCGTCTTCAGATAGAGAGCAAAAAGAGAAAATTGTTGTAGAAGAGTTGATATGCTTCAATTAAGAACAAGTAACAAAAGAAAAATAAAAATGACTTTGACTCAAGATAAAAAGCATAGACTCAAGTTGGTATTTTTGCCCTATTGGTCGTTCCTAAAACTCCATCTACTCCCAAAAATGGTATTAGCTCTGGGTACTCTTTATGGCCTTGGATATCGATTCCTCTAACACCAAGTTTTATTATCTAAAGTGGTATGTGCATACCCCTATGCTCCACACAATCTTAAGAGTCCTTTTAATTTAAAACTCAAGGGAGATTGTGCTGCCTCTTATCCCTAAGTTAGCTGCAAAATTTGTTGTTTCCATAGCACTCTATACACAACAGTGTTTCTTAATTCTGGATATTCCTACTTCCCAAAAGCAAATACTTTTAAAGCTAGAAACATTAAAGCTAGAAACATCACAAATTCCAGTAATAAGAATAGACTTACAGATTAAGTTCAACCTAAGACTAAGAGGGATACTTCTACTTCCCATTTTGTCTACTAAAAAACTTAGCTTTTAAAACCTAATTACAAAAGAAAATAAAAGCTGAAAAAACACAGAAGAATACTAAGGAGGACGATGAGTCCTTTGAATCCTTTCCAAAAGCTTCTGAAGGTAGTGTCTCCTTCTCTATTTATAGGTGATAGGTCCTCCTTAAATCAATATTTGGCCATTGGTTGAAATCAATGGTCCAGAACATTTCGCTCTCAAATAAAGGACGTGCTTCCTTCCAGCTCTGCCTTGAAGTATACGTTTGAGCCTCTTTTTCTTCTACTTTTGCTGAGTTTTACATGTTGTTGCACTGCAAAATATGGTGCTATACTCCTCCGTGCTTGTCTGGCATGTTTCCAGGTGGTGCGTCACTTTTTCAGGTAAGGACAACAGGTACAACAATGCCTTTTCCTCTTTATGCCACATTTTTCTGCTTTTGTCCTTCTTGTCTCTTTTTTGTCTTTTTCTTCTTTCTTTTTCTCCAAGTTTGCTTCATATCCGAATTGGGCTTCCTCCAAATGAGTTTTAGGCCCCCCGAAATGTAAAATAACAAATCAAGCCCAAAAATAATTAAATTAAGCTATTTTACACCCGGTCACACCCTGGTTCCTCAAAATAAGAATTGCTCCGGCCCAAATTACAATAAAGTGCTCCTAAATGCAAAATTGGTTCTAAGTGACACAAATAACCTATGAAGCACCGATACTCCGAATTTTTTTTTCCAACGTATCCGATACGCGTATCGGGAACGTATCGAAAATGTATTGTATCGTATCGGTGAATTAATGGACGTATCGAGAACGTATCGAAAACGCCGTGTCGGTGTCGGTGCTTCATTGAAATAACAACAAAAGTGGGGAAATTAACAATAAGTACACAAGATAGCTCTCCACTTTTGGAAGCTAACACTGACCTCTTCCACTTTTTGTGTCAAGCTCTTGGTAACAAATTTTTGTTCTTAAGGGAACATTGAGGGCTCTTCGTATTATATGCCCAATTCATCTCAATGTATGTTCTCTCATCTTTTCAGCCATCAGTGCTACTCCTACCTTTTGTTGAATATCTTCATTTCTTACCTTATTCATCCTTATATGACCGTATATCCACCTATATTTTTTGCTTTATGTTGGAAGTAAATTTTTTTGTTCGTTAAACCTACAAACCCATCCTCTTTTTTAGCTTCAATTTTAGTTAATCTTCTTGAAGACCTGAGTAGTTATGGGAGAAAAGGCATTAACTTGGAAGTTTGTAAGTTTTGATTGTACTTTCCGTGTGCATTATTTACTAAGTATATTAAATGTGTGTTTGGATTAGCTTATTTTGGAGAAATATTAGCTTCTTTTTTGGCAGTTTCCATGGCTTTTAGAAAAAAATGATTACTTCCCATAATAAATCGGTTATCTTTCTTTTCTTGAAAGTAACGAATCTTGAAATCGTGTTCCCGAAGAAACTATTCTACACTTGACCTCATATGTGGGATAAAATAAAGACTTCATATGTAGATGAGAGGGAACCCGCCTCCCACATGCTAGGATTGGCATTGGGGAAGGTAGAGGATTGGGGGACAAACAAATGGGTTGAGATAGAGCTAAAAAGAGACTACGTTTGTCTTCTTGTAATATCCCCTCCCTTTCCTAGCTATCACAAAAATAGTATAACTGATTTGTTTTAGTAACTGCATCCTGATAATGCCAGGCTGTACTTCTGAAATCAAAAACTTTTCTTCACAGTTGCCAATTGAATTTGTCATATTTTTAACATATACTATATCCATAAACATATCATGCTTGAGCTTATACATTTGTAAAATATTCTTGTTTCTTGTGCAAGCGTTGGGTTCTGTTAAAGCCCTATTCATTGTATTAAGCAATCAATAATAACTACTGAAGTTTAAATGCACTTTTAGCACTTGATTTTGTCTAAACTCTGAGTAATAATCAACTAATAAAATGCATAAATTAGAAAACACTTTGTAGTTAACTTTCCCAATTGTGACTAATGGTTCATAAGTAAATGAAAATAAAGCATAGTTCATTTTCCCTTCATAAATATTGTACTATATGTAGAGGTCTAATTTTGTTAAGTTTGTGCTAATGTCTTATAAATCATACTCTGCAGTTGCCTCATAGCAAGGAACTTACTTTCTGGCTTGAAGACTTGCATGGAAATTTCTAGTTATATGCATGCTGGAGGAGTGTCAATGCCCCACAGATCTATTGTTGCACCGAGTTCAATCATGGACGACAAGGGGAAAATTGATGCAGAGTGTACAGTGAGAATTACAAGCTTTCCTGCTCCCATCTTCTTTCCCCTACATTCTTCAGTCTTCTATTGTTGTCTTGATTGTCTTTTTATTATTTCCTTCTTTTTTTTGGGTGGGGGGAGGGTTGGGGGAAGGCTTGATGAAGGCCCCACCCGGTGGGATAAGGCTTGTTTGTTGTAATTTACCAAAAGGTTACAACTGAATTTATTATTGCAAAAACAAATATATAACCAACATCGTTATACTCTGGAATTTTTTAGCCATATACGAGAAGTGGTATCACAATCATCTGATTGGGCATCAAACTTTAAAAAATGTGAATTGTTATTATCTTTAATTGTAGGAGATTTTCTAGCATTTTATATTTAGTTGCCTAATAATTAGGGTGCTTCTAGATTGTACATGCAAAGAGATTGAGTTGCTCTTTTGAGCTATATATATTCATTTCTTCTTTATTACCTGTCTAATTTCTTTGTAGCCTTGGGAAGATTCCAGATCCTCCTGTTTTGATGATGAGTATTTTATTTATTTTTTTAAAAATATTATTGTTGTGAATGTTCAGCTTTCCATACTTGAATTTATTATTCAAATTTTTGTTGTGACAACTTCTACCAAACTTTGAGTACCCTACTAGTTAGATACCAAAAACTTCCTTTTGAATCTGGGTTTTCATAATAGGACCAAGAGATGTCATCTAGGTCCCGGTTCTTGAGGAAAAGGGGCAAAACAAGGAAGTTTAAATATTCTTGGAAGTCTGCTGGCCACCCATCAATATGGAAAAGAATTGCTGATGGAAAAAACCAATCTTGCAAGCAGTATACACCATGTGGATGTCAGCCAATGTGTGGAAAGGAATGTCCTTGTGTTAATGGAGGAACTTGCTGTGAAAAATATTGTGGGTATGTTGCTTTTCATTTAATTATGTAGCTTTTCTAGTGATAAAATTGAAGAGAAAATCACAGGATATTTGTTACGAACCTGAAATGGGTTCTGAATGTTGAAAGCTAAAGATGAGTAAAACAGAGATGGAAACTGGAAAGGAACCAAGAGCAACGTCTGTTATTGAAAAAAGATTGAACAATTCGCAAGGGTTTCCCCTTCCACAGAGTCTTTAGACTCAATTTACACAAAATGAATATCTGCCTCCCGCTTCTGTCCTTTCCCCATTTATTTAACAATCTTTCCCACTCAAACCCCATTCCCTTCTAACTACTACAACTATCCTAACTAATTAACCAATCTAACTGTCTTAACGATTTAATCTTCTCTGACCCTAACAACATTTCATATTTCTCGTGGCCATGTATTGGTCTGCTTGAATTATTTGTCAGCAATCTATGGGGTCATGGATGAAATCTAATGAGATGATCTGGATAGATAGTCAAATATAATTACTTGGTTTAGTTAGCTAAGTTGTCGAACTCATAAAACAAGAAACAATCATTTCTTTCGGAGTGGCCAGAGATGTATACATCTATCAATGTAAAGCTATTTCTTCAAAACTTTTTTTTTTCCATGTCTGGGAAGGCTCCTAAAAGTGCATTTTCTACTTAATTTTGAACTATTCTACAAAGTACAGACTTGAATAATATAATTTTTAACAAATTATGATTTAAATTTAATAAATTAGCTATTCTACTTCAGTTGTTCAAAGAGCTGCAAAAACCGATTCAGAGGATGTCATTGTGCCAAGAGTCAATGCAGAAGTCGACAATGCCCATGCTTTGCTGCTGGACGTGAATGTGACCCAGATGTCTGCCGTAACTGCTGGGTTAGGTAATGTGTCAAGTATTTTGGTTGTGAACTTGATTTTATGCCACCTAGGTTTTTGAATTTACATATCTCGCTTCTGTTACTTCATCTGATTGAGAAAGGTTTTCAAGTAATATTTTTACCCAAATAATGCAGTAATATCTACTCTTTTTGCTTGTTTAGGTATATCAATGCAAACCTTTGTGATTTTTTATTTTTTTTTGTATCCTTTATCTGGTATGTGTATTGCCATATATCTTAACTGATTTGAGAAACCAAAGATAAAATTTGGTTTATTTCTGGTTTATATAAATGATATTGTTTCAGCAAATATTCATTTGTTCATACGATAGCCACGTGCATCACAAATCTGTATGATTTCCAAAAATTAATATTTAGTACCTATGCTTCGATAAAATTCTTTTACAATGAAAGAAATGCTTCAATGTGAGATGAATCTTGAAGATGACCTTTGGGTAGTTCTATATTACAACCCATTAAAAACAAAAGGTAGGGTTAAAACATGTAGGATGCATGTGATTCATCCGTGAAAAATGTACAAAATATGGCCCTTCCACCACCTCCATCTTCTGCGACATCAGGGTCTGGCAAAGCCATGTATCTTTTACAACTATGAATCAATGTGGTTGAGCTGAAATATCCATTTTCTGTTATAAAGCTAAAAGCTTCCTTTCATCTGTGACTTGAAACTGTCCTATGCTGCTTTGAATTCTTATTGAACTATGTTGATTACAAGAGTTGGTTTCTTTTATAACTTTTAGTAGAATTTATCCTTTTCAAAAATATAAGGCACCTCTTAAAAAAATTAGGTAAAACCCTGGGCAGATACTTTTTCTTTTAAATTAAACATCTCACTATCTCACCATCAACCCCCCCAAACAAAAAAAAAGGAAACTCTAGAAATCATGAATTGATAATTCTCTACACTTCACCTTTATTTTTCCCGTTAGTTGTGTACAGGTTAAAACTTTCTTAACCTTACCCCTTAAATCTTTGACAATGCTTTTAAATATTACATTCTTTATGCAGTTGCGGAGATGGTTCGTTAGGGGAGCCACCTCGTCGTGGAGAGGGTCAATGTGGAAATATGAGGCTTCTTTTAAGGCAACAACAGAGGGTTAGTAATTCTGAGCTTGGTGTTTAAAATTATCCGCATTTCATTCTCATGAATCAAAATCATGAATGCATATGCTTGCACTTGTGTCTCACATTTTTTTTATATGTGTCTGTCAGATTCTCTTGGCAAAATCTGATGTTGCAGGATGGGGAGCCTTTTTGAAGGTTAAGATTAATGGATTTGTTTTTTTACTAATAACGTTAGCTTGTTCCCTCACAAATTGATGATGACATTTCAGAACCCAGTTAACAAAAATGACTACCTTGGAGAGTACACAGGTGAACTGATCTCCCACCGAGAAGCCGATAAGCGTGGGAAAATATATGATCGTGCAAACTCTTCTTTTCTTTTTGACTTGAATGATCAGGCAAGTGTCTCCCATGATCTACATTTTTTCTTAAACTGGGCTGCTCTACCTCTTCTTCCATTGGATTTGAGCTTCCTTGTATTTATAAGAGGGTGATCATATATTGTTTTATTAGATTTCTGTTAGCTTTCACCGATATATTCTTTTCCCTTACATTTCTTTCATGGCAAGCTATAACATAATGGAACTTCAAACTCTGGTTATTTAAGACCTTAAAGCTGCTATCTGTTTCTTCGTAGTACGTTCTTGATGCTTATCGCAAAGGAGACAAGTTGAAATTTGCGAACCACTCATCAAACCCCAACTGCTATGCAAAGGTGAGTCTAGAAGCTCAAGCTTTGTGGAGCTTTAAAACTTACCCTTTGCACTCGGTAGCTTGAACATGATCTTTGAATTGTCACAATGATTGGTGTTATAGGTGATGCTGGTTGCTGGAGATCACAGAGTAGGCATATTCGCCAAGGAACACATTGATGCTAGTGAGGAGCTATTCTATGATTATCGTTATGGTCCAGATCAAGCACCCCCATGGGCTCGTAAGCCTGAGGGTTCTAAGAGAGACGAATCAGCAGTTTCTCAAGGCAGAGCAAAGAAACACCAATCACATTGATGAGCCATGGCCAAGGTCCAGCATGTACAAATTTTTGGCTTCTACCATTATATTTCTCTACAGAGACAAACTCGTAACATCCTATGGGAAAGACTTAGCAACTGTCCCGAGGAAGGAAACAAATAATTGTTATGCAGATGCTAATATGCCTCAAATTATGAATATAACACAGATAAACAATAAATGGGGCAAGAGATGAAGCAAATCAATGTTGAGGGCAATAAGCTAGAAATTATACTAGCGGTTGGGGACAAAAGTATAGAATTTTGTTTCGGATGCTTGGCATATTTATTTTTCCACGCACTTAAGCTAACTTGACAATTTTTTTCATGAATAAGATTTAAATCTTGCTGATAGTAAGAAGTAAGAACTTCAAAGGAATGTATGTATGCATATAGGTATGAATGTATGGACTTGAATTCAACAGAGATTTGAGTATTTAAGTTACTACATTGGGGCTTCAATACAAGATTGTATGAGCAATTACTTGCGTAAAAATAAAATAAAACAACATCAAGAGACTTTTGGATTTATAATTGGAACTTTGAGCTCTAAATTGAAATATTAAAATTTTAAGTATAATACCAGCTTTTAATTCTTTATACTATAATAACAAAAGTATGTGTGTAGTTGGTTCTAATTTTGATAGAATTTAAATAGAAATTGTGATTAGATTATCTCAATTATTATTTTGCTGTCCAAATAAAACCTTACTGTTCTACTACAATAACATTTTTTTTTTTTTGGTGAAAGACTACAATAACATATTTAATTTAGGAGGTAGGATACTTATATAACATTTTTTTTTACTATTAATCCACTATTACTCTAATCACAGTTAGATCAAATTTTTCAGCAAAAAATGGGTTGAAGAGAGAGAAAAAAGTTGCTGAACTGTTAAAATGTTTGATCCAACGATGATTAAAGTGGTAATTGATTTGTAATAGAAAAAAGTGGTAGCATGAATATCCTACCTCTTAATTTAAAACATTAATATTATAAACAGAGTAAAAGGTTGCTTTTGCATTTTTTTTATTAAAAAAAAATACTTCATCTATTTTTTTATATTTTTACTTTTTTATCATTAATTTTGTTGACTAGCATTAAAAAATGCTTAAACTTAAGCAAAAATGAATGATTTAATAGTCGAATCATTATTATTATTTTTTTTTTTTTGGTAAGCCGAATCATTATTATTTCAATTAGTGTCTTAGATGTGCAATGATAAATGATATAAATAATTTGTAAAAAAGTTTGATGCATAGAATTTATTAGATGCTAAGAGCGAGATTTTAACTTCTTGAAAAGAACAACAAAACAAGGTCTCAAGAATGAGGAGGGATATTCTTACTACCAAAATCTTCTACTACCAACTCACTACCTATCTAATCACAATTGGATCAACATTTTCTCTTTTTTCAATTTTTTTTTAACATTCTCTCTTTTTGATTCAATGGTGATTAGATAGGCAATAAGTTAGTAGTAAAAAAAATTGATAGTAGAAATATCTTTCCTCCTTGAGAATAACAATTTCTTATGGAAAGGTAAAGAAGTCATTGTGGCTCGGATATTGGAGTTAGACTTTTTGAACTGAATATGGAGATTGAATATAAAGAGTTTTTCAGTTTTTCTTGCTAATTGTTTGTATAAATTTGATGAATATAAGGAAAAGTGTTACGAAACAGATACATGGTAAATTCATTCACAAATCTGCATTACTTCACCTCAATGAGGGTTCTCTATAGGATGTGCATGGAGCGGTTCGGTTCGGTTATTGTCAAAAACTGAACCAAACCAGTTTTAAACGGTTTGGATTTTAAACCGAATCACTTGTTTTTTTAAAAACTGGTTTTTAATTTGTCCAAATCGGTTTAAAACCGGTTTCAAAACCAGTTTGTGGTTCATAACCGATTTTGATTTAAAACCGGTTTTAAACCGATTTTAATTCAAAACCGATTTTAAATCAAAACCGGTTATGAACCATAAACCGGTTATCAAGTTCAAAATCGGTTTTTTAATAAATTCAAAATTGGTTTTTGATGGATTATGCTATTTTTATAAGTAGTGACCAACTATTTCTTGCAATAATCTTCATTGTTTTGGAACTCTCCGGACGAAATGATTCTTATAGAAATTGTTTCACGTTGTTTTGAGAGTGATTGGTAGAAGAACAGTTGAATTATTTTAAAATTATAAAAAAAATTGCTCTTTGTTCTCTCAAGATTTATGTTACTAAGGCTTTGTTTGTGAGTTGATTTTTGGAGGGGAAGGAAGGGAAGTGGAGGGTTTTATTAATCTCTTTCCTTGTTTGTGAGTTTAAGAAAATGAGGGAAGGGAATTGTGGATTTTTACAAAATCCTCCAAAACTCTTCTCACCCTTAAAATTAAAGTTCCCCGAATTTGGGGGTTTAAGGGGGAAATATTAAAAATTACTTATCTAACCTTAGCATTAAAATGTGAAAACTACATAAATGAATCATTTTTAAATGTCGCATTATTAGAAAAGTCTCAAATACCAACATAATTTATTGACGAAAAATATTTCGTCGAATATAGTGACAAATTTTTGGAAGAAAATCACCTGACGTCAAAAATAGAGACGAAAAAAGAATTAGCCAAAATAACTGACATAAATTTTTTCCAGAAATAAATTCAGTCAAAATTCTTAATAGAATCTAAATTCCGTTGAGACTTTCAACGAAAATATTTCCGTCAAACTTTTCAAGGAAAAATATTTCAATCAGAATTTTTTGACAGAAAACAATTACATAAAGAATTTTGCCGGAAAATATTACTGTTAGTTTTTTTTACGGAAAATATTTTCACCAAAATTTTCAACAGAACACATTTTCAGCGAAAATTTTCGACGAAAAATATTTTCGTGATAAAAAGTATGCTTGTAAAAAATTATGACATAAAACTTTGTGTCAAAATTCTTTACAAAATTAAATTTCGTTAAAATATTTCCCTAAAAATATTTGACAAAAAACATATTCGTCGAAATTTTGGATGAAGAATATTTCCTTCAAAAAATTTAACGAGAAATATTTCTGTGAAAAAATTTTACGGAAAAAAATCGTCAATATTCTTTACAGAATCTAAATTCCGTCAAAAGTTTTCGACAAAAATATTTTCATCATTCATTTTGATGGAAAAAATTTACTTAGAAATTTTCGACGAAACACATTTTCATTGAAAATTGTCGACAGAAAATATTTCCAGCAAAATTTTCAACAAAAAACATTTCTATCATAATTTTCAATAGAACGAATATCTGTCAAAAAATTTCGATGAAAAATATTCCCGTAAAAAATTTGACAAAAAATTTTTTTGTAAAAAATTTTAACAGAAGTTTTATCGGACAAAATTAATTATTTACTTGAGCTGCTTAACTTGTTTTGCTAGTTTATTGTTTGAAAGTTTGAGTCAATAGACTAATATAGTAGGCATAATAAAAGATAATATTTGCTTGTTCTTTAATTGTAGAGTAGTTTGGTTATGGATAACCAATTATTTTTATGGTTTGGTAAATAACCAGTTTATAAAATAAAATGTAGTTTCTTATGAAATCGGTTTTTAAAAATAACCGGTTTTTAAGATGTGGAGCGGTTTGGTCATGGATCGGTTTGGTTCTTTTGGACATTTTGAACAACCCTGGTTCTTTATATACATCAAGTCAGTTCAACTAATTTCTAATAAGTAGGAAACTAATTTATCTAATCTAATCTTTGTACAATCAATCACTGAACAACAACCTAACAAACTAAAAACAGCCTAACAATACATAATTTGAAATTCAAATATTCTATTTCAACACTCCCCCTCAAGTTGGTGCAAAGATATCAATCAATCATGCCCAACTTGTCTATTGCTTCTTGAAATGCTTTTGCAGGTCCGGCCTTGGTAAGAACATCAGCAAGTTGTTTTTCAGACTTAATAAATGGGAAGCGGATTATATCTTCATCAAGCTTTTCCTTTATAAAATGCCTGTCAATTTCAACATGTTTGGTCCTATGTGCAATTTCTATGGCAGCCTTGTTATCACAGTGAAGATTCATAGGTTGATCTTGAAACAAACCCATATCTTGTAGAATTCTTTTTATCCAAAGTAACTCACATACTCCTTGTGTCATTCCTTTGTATTCAGCTTCTGCACTTGATCTAGCAACCACTTTTTGTTTCTTACTTTTCCATGTGACCAGATTACCTTCCACAAATGTAAAGTACTCTGAGGTTGATTGCCTGGTCGTCTTATCTCTTGCCCAATCTGAATCACAAAATCCTTCAATGTGAGATGTGCGGTTTTTTCTGAACAATAATCTTCTTCCAACAGTTCCTTTTAGATATTTCAGAATGCGAAATACTGCATCCATATGATCAACACTTGGGGGATGAATAAATCTACTTACCACACTTGCTGCATAAGCAATATTGGGACGTGTGTGAGACAAATAGATTAGTCTTCCCACTAATCTTTGGTATCTCCTCATATCAGTAGTTATTTGATCAGGGTATATTCCTAGCTTGTGATTCATTTCCATAGGAGTTTCATTTGGCTTGCAATCTAACATCCCGGTTTCTGTTAATAGATCCAAGATGTACTTTCTTTGAGAAAAAGAAATCCCCTGTTTTGATCTCGAGATTTCAATACCTAGAAAGTATTTGAGCTCTCCCAGGCTTTTCATTTCAAATTCAGTGCTCAAGCGTTCTTCCAGTTTTTCCATTTCTTCTAAATCATCTCCAATAATCACCATATCATCCACATACACAATTAGAGCAGTGATCTTTCCTCCTTGTCATTTTATAAATAAGATATGGTCAGCATTACTTTGATTATACCTAAATTTCTTCATAGGTGATGAAAATCTCCCAAACCATGCTCTTGGAGACTGCTTAAGGCCATACAATGCCTTTTTTAATCTGCATACCTTTGTTACTGGGTCGGATTGTGCCTTAACTCCAGGTGGTACATCGATATACACCTCTTCCTTGAGATCTCCATTTAAAAAAGTATTCTTCACATCAAATTGTTTGAGTGGCCAATCCCTATTTGATGCAAGAGACATAAGAATGCGGATGGTATTAGAGGTGTAAACAACACTGTGCCTCCCACATTTGCACAATGGAGCAGCTCTCCTTCTTCCACTTCTGGACCCAAATGAACTACTTGAGCTCCCTCTTCCAGAAGACATAATCATGGCATAAAAATAAAGAACAACCCTAAATCAAACAGTATACACCCACCTTCCCTAAACCGTCAATCGATTTTTTCCAAATTCATGCGTTCAACCTTCGATCCGATGCCATGCTTTCTGGTTTAAGATTGAACCCTAACAAACAAACGACGACGTTCCTTGGATGAAAGAGAAATGGTTTGTCCAACGTGGATGGGTATCAAAAAACGACGTCGTTCTTCCAACACACGTGGCTTTCAGCATGTCGCTTAACGTGACACATCATCACCGTCATTCACACCATCACTTTTGGATTGACAGAAGGACTAACGTGGGTCCTGTTTCACATTGTTGGGGACTATTCAACGAGTTTATTTTTCTTAGAGACTAATTTGGCCACCGCTTTTTTTGTCAGGGACTAATTTGGGTCTTAACTCAAAAAAAAATTCTAATCGTCAAGAGTAAGGTGAAGCACAGTTGAATGATGCTAAAAGTAGGCGGAAAATAAATAAATTGGGGAAAGGGGGGAGGAAGATTTCACAACCTATAAATGGATATTAACATCCTCGTCTACTAAGTAAATGAAAATATAACAGTTCATTCCATGGATGTGGAACCCCTAGAAGGCACCAATAGCTACAATCTTGAATGCTAGATGAATTAATCCTGATATACGACCACACAAAATTAGAAATTCAAGTGATAAAAGTTTGAATAGTTCGGCCATAATTGCTCGTTTTTCAAAAGTAGGATGTTACAGCTTATGTAGCACCGATATCGACACAAGACATGTGACACGATACGACACGACTGGGGGTGGTAAACGAGTCAGAGGTCTTTCAGGGGCCTTTGGCTCGGCTCGTAAAGGCCTGAGCTCGTTTAATAAAAGTTCGTGTTGGAACCAGGCTTGGACTTGTATAAAAGCTCGTTTAATAAAAAGGACTTAGGCTCTAATTCAGAAACTCGGCCTTATAGCCTCCCAGGTTAGCTTAGTATATAAATATTTATTTATATTTTTTATACTACTTGTAATAACTCTCTCTCATCAATTTATTTCACCTCATTTTATTGGTTTAACAGACTTTTTGAATGATTTTGTTCTATATTATGCTATTTGGATATATATTGGATTTATGTATATTTATGGAATTACTAGTGTTGTTCTATATTATCCTTCATCCACCTTCACACAACAAACCCACAAAAACTCATTCGTTCCACTGTGCACTACTTGTTTGTGTCAATTTATTTTTTATTTTATTTTTTTATTTATTTTTGTTGGCACTTTTTTTTTATAATGGGCTAAGATAATATAACCTGTTATCTACCTTCTCTCACTTTAATTTCTTATTTATTTATTATAGACTTTGTAAATTATTGCTGCAAATTGGAAGCTAAGGTTTCTATTTGAAAATTGATTTTTTGTGGAATTCTGTTCTTTTATTTTTATTCTTTAACATGCTAACAGGCTAAGACAGGCTTCACACGGGCTTTTATTTTTTGTAAATAAACAAGGCCACAGGCCAATATTATATTTGTGACAGGTAACAGGCTAAGGCCAGTCGAACACGTTTAAATACAGGCTTGGCCCGTTAAGATCAAAGCTCGGCTCGGCTCGGCCCGTTAACACCCCTAGACACGACACTCCGACACGTTAATTCTAAAAAATATTGGATTTCGACACGTTAGGACACGTTTTGATATTAAATAAAATTTTAACTTATGTAGTGTATATTATATTTAATATTAAATAATTTAACAAAAAAAATGAATCTAAACGTATAATATTCATAAATTCTGCAAAGAAAGATAAGATATCCCAAATATTTATCTTAAACTCAATAAAATGGTAATCATAATCCAACGAAATTAATAGTTGGAACTAAAAACTCAACGCAACCTTTGAGCCTTTTTTTGAATTTCTATAACTCGTGTTGGAGTGTCGTGGAGTGTCAGAGTGTCAGAGAGTGTCGAGAAGCAGTGTTATTAAAATTTAAAACTGGTAAACTGGTCATATAACCGATCCGGTTGAAGCAACGGACCGGTCATCCATCAGAACAGATGTGATTCGGTCCGACCTGGCCGATTTTCATGAAAACTAGTGACCTGGCCCGGTCCCAAAAAGAAATTCAAATTATTTATTTTTTCAAAAAAAAAATCATAATGGATAATAAGGTCATTCTTTCGCTCTCCTCTAATGTGTAATGCTCTTATTGATGAGATACACTAAATCTAACTGCAAGAGTAGACTCGATTCGAGTTTAAGGCATTCAATTTCAGCAACCACGTAATATCTCTGGTTTGATCCGCATTGATAATAATTTTTGTTCGCATCAAGATTTGATAGGAAAATGCTAGCATTTATTCAGATGGTACAGCTGACAATTACTAATTATTAACTATCGTTTATCATAAATGCAAAGATACTTTCAATAATACTAGGCCCGTAATAATTATATGTATTTAATTTTTATATAGTAAAATTAATTTAACCAATCGAAGTAAATTAAAATTATTTTTTATTTTTACTTTATTTAAATCATTAAATTCTAAATATAAGAATTTATATTACAGTTTATAAAATTAAAAGTATATTTAGATTACTTAACTTTTCACTTAGAAAAAATGTCATTTAAAGAATTCTTCAAAATATTTTGATTATATAATTATAGAAAAAGTAATTGTGTAATATTATAGAGATTCGTTTTGTATGCCTTAGTTTTTTTTTTTTTTGCTTCAAAAAGTGTGGTGCCAACAAAATATTGTGTGTGTAAAAAAAAAATTGTGTCATGTTAAATGATAAATGCATACCCCTATAATTAAACATAAATTAAATACTTGTATAGTATTTAAAAATATTTAATTATGGAATTTAAAATAAGCTGTGCAACTGCCCCTTAAAAATTACTTGGTAATGTATATGGTTAGTTCCTCGTGCTTCCAATGCGATGGCCCAAAACAACTTAGTAGGAGTTAGTAAGTCTAAACCATCTCCAAAATAAAGGGGTCCTCCCTCTACCTTTATTATGTTCACTTCCTCTCCTTTTGTTAAATCAATCTTGAACAAGTTGCCACTGAATGTGCGAACCACTATCAGGAACCCATCTGGGTGGTAAACAATTCATTTAGCCCAACCAAGTTATTGTACCAATCTTTTGGAGTAAAAAGTGGGCTTCTTATGATTGATAGAAGTTTCCCTTCCACCCCAACTTTCCAGATTTTATTGGCTTTTGCGTCACTGACATAAGCATTGCCTTCTGCATCAACTGCAACATCGTCTGAAAAAGATTTCTAATCGCCTACATCCAATGGAAAAACATGACATTCTTAAAATAAACAACAGTTTCGTTGCAACTCGCGGGCAATTTCCAACAGCAAATTTAGTAATGCATAACGTCACTACTCACCACAACCAACCTGCGCTGTCTAAGCTAACACAGTTTGGAAGTTGTACATTATTTAACGGGGTTTATACTTCTTATGTGACATAAGATGAGCATTTTTGCAACACACATCCTCAGATGAGTCCCATTGAAAAAAAATAAAATTAAAAATTAAAAAAATTGACACGCAAAATGATGTGAGTGTAGTTTGAGAAGACTCTTCTTATGTTAGATAAGAAGTATAAAACCCTTATTTAATAGCCAACAATATAATATGACATGCAATAAGAGTTAATGGGGTTGGGGTAAGTCCCTTAGGTCTAATATTGGCATGCATAGTTCATAACTTCCTACATTGAGGTAACATGACAACTAGAGCAGTTGGCGTAAATTAAAATATAAAAGATAAAAAAAATTGTTCACAAAGATCACATGAAATAAATTTTCATTAATATCACATGAAATTATATTCATAAAAATCACATGAAAATTTCATATATATATATACATATAATTTACACTTTATTTACTAATTTAATTTATATTGTATTTTAAAATTTAAATAAATATTTATTATTTGTTAAAATAACATCAATACTATTACTTTAAAATTTTTAAGTAAATTTTTTTTCCTAATAAATTTGTATAATCATGAAAATATTTTAATAATTTAATATGTCAAATTTTTTTACCTGCTAAAGTTAAATCTTAATCAAATGATTCAAAATCACTCTTCAACTAATGGATTACAACAAGTTCAGCTAGTTAGCAACACAATGTCATTGTCTGTTACTCCCATCAACACAATTTCACCAGCTCCAGGTAGCAATCATTAGTAAATCTGTTGGAAATATTTAAGAGATTGAACTTAAATCTGTCGTTCGGAGTTCTTACATTGTATAGACAGTAATTTTCTAAATTATACTTTTCAGTCGAGGCCAATTCTTAGAAATAAGGACCGGTTGGAAGAACTTGCTGACCCAAGGCTTGGGGAAAGGTACCCAAAGGAAGATTTTATCCGTGTATGCACAATCGCTGCAGCCTGTGTTGCTCCTGAAGCAAGCCAAAGACCCACAATGGGTGAAGTGGTACAGTCACTTAAAATGGTGCAGCGCGTCATAGAATATCATGATCCCATGTTAGTCTCATCCAATACACGGCCCAACTTGAGACAATCCTCTACCACTTATGAGTCTGATGGGATATCTTCAATGTTTTCTTCGGGTACTTACTCTGGCCTAAGTGCTTTTGACTATGACAACATTTCTAGGACAGCTGTTTTCTCTGAAGATCTTCATGAAGGACGATGAAGGTACTCAGAAAGGCAAGCTAACTAAGAATATGCACTCAGACCCTTGAGGGTTTTTCATCATAATTTAGAAAACTTTTTCTTTCTCATGGATGAAGGTGGAACCATGACCGCAGGAATTTTCTTACAAGTGATTAAAGGTTTCTTGGTTTTTTTCTTTTTTTTTGGGGTGGGAGGGTGGTTTTCTGTGGTCGCTTGTGTTATCATCCTACGTTGTAAATCACCATCCTGTTTTACCCTAGGAGAGTGGTTCCACATGTGGATCAAATTTTGTACATATGTGCAGCATTGTAGTTTGACTTCATATTGGCTTCAAAAGCCTTTGTAATTCTAATTATAGGTTCACTATCATCATATTCAATAATGCTTTATGGGCCGGGCTCCTTTCTCTTTAGGTGGTCTTCAGGGTCACAAGGAAATATGCGGTCTATAGCCTCATTTCATTAAATTTTACCAGGTCAACTTGTCACTTTCTATTTATGTAACTTTGCCACATTCAGTTATCAGGAGCACAAACTATTCTTACAAGTGGAATTGTTATTACCGCTAACATGCTCAATCTAATGAGAGCCAATGATCAATAACTAAACTTTGCCAAAATTTGAGAATAAAAACCCCCCACCTTTACTTGAGCCAATTGCAGCGTGCGATTGTATCTCTCCCCCTTTGTCTTTTGTCTCTGCTCTTAGAAAACTTTCCAAAGAGAAGAGACAATGGATTTCAGGTTCAATAAAAGCCTTCTCCTCGTCTTGTCCCTCTCTTGTCTCCTCGTATCCAGCAATGCCATCCCTTTTACTCGCATTCTTCGCATCCCTCCGGTCGGCTCCCCAACTGTTGCACCACACATGGACCTGGTAGAGGGCATCATGAGTCTAGCATCTAAGGCTGTCAAGAGAATCAGTCCTCAGATCTCAAAATTCTGCACTGGCACCGAGAACCCAGCCCTTTGTGCTGATACCATTGCCCCATTCCTGCATGGTTCTTTTGACCCCATAAAGGCTCTTGAGACTCTTGTGAATGCTACCCTCATTCACACAGGTAAAGTTTGTGGTACCATCACCGAGTTGATCAACGACCCAAGCACCTCTAAGAATGCCCTTGATGCCCTTGACATCTGCAAGACTCAGTATGATGATATCATTGATACCGTCAAGGAAGCAATAGAGTTAATAGAACAACAAAATGTGGTGGATGCTTATTACAAGTTCAGCTCCGTGATTGGAGACCAATCTTCATGTGAGGACGCTTTTAATGAGTCTCCTGGGGTTAACATGCCCTTCGCTAAGGACTCACAAACTCTATACCAGTTGGGTGGCAATTGCCTGGCCATCATGGACGGGATAGTTAATAATAGCAAGTTGTAAATTCAGTATGCATTAAAATATGTTGGAGATCATGGGAAAGGGATGTGGTGAGGTGTTTCATCATTAACCACGTTTTTTGTACCCTTGTCATATTACAAATAAGTTATTATGCATGGTTTCTGATATTGTTTCCTTCATTATGGAACGTGCTTGATGATAATATATACATATGTTCTTAATTAGAGCGTATTTTATTTTGTAAAAATGGGTAGAGCACATTCCCATTAGATATTGGTGTAATGTGCATGTCACCCGTTTGTACTGGATCAATCAAACTATTCATAAGGGAAAAGTTAATTTCCTCCATTCCAATTCCCGGGCTGTGTGTATATTGAAACAACTCATTACATTCTTTTACCCATTTGGAATTAGCAACTTACACATTTAAACTTTTGCATAGGACAAATATGTTTGAACTCATTATATATAACAAATGTGAGAAGAATGAACCATTTAATTTATATGTTATAAAGGAAATTACTGTTGATATGACAATTTTGGGTTTATATATTTAGTATAATATTTAAAATATATATAATTATAAAAATAATTTATATTTAATATTCCCACATTTTCATTCTAAATTAATTTGACAAATGCATGTTGGGAAATATTTTTTGTTTTGAAGAAATAATTACTCTTTTTTAAAAAGTTGCACAAAAAAAAAGTTTTGTTAATTTTAAAATAAGCCAATATATAAAATTCTAACAAATATTATCAAATTCTCAAACGAAATTAAAATCTTATAGCATAATAAGCGTTTTGTGCAAATAGAATAAGAGTTCGTAAATATAAGATAACTCTATTTACAAACTCTTATGAATTATACTATGTACTATGGGTAGTACATGCTTAAGTAATATCAGGAGTGATATTCTTACTACCAAAATTTTCTATTACCAACTTATTACCTATCTAATCACCATTGGATCAATATTTTATCTTTTTTCAAAAACTTTTTAACATTCTCTCTCTTTGAGAATTATAAAAACCTTGTTTATAAACTCTTACAAACTACATTACGTATTAGGGATAGAATGTACTATCCTAATATACCAAAAAAAAAGAGAATGTACTACCCCTAGTACATTCTTGTAAATATAATCTTTAACTTATAAATATAATATAACTCATATTAATAAATTTTTTATTTACAAACTATACTATGTACTCCCAAAAAGACATTAAGTTACACCGTGTATTTCCGAAAACACGTAATTACAAATTATAAATTATAGACGGATCATTTGTTTTATGAGTTTAGTGTTTGTCATTTTAAATTACGCAACTTTGTGTCATTTTGGTGTGTTTTGTCATTTTTTCTAATTTATAAAATTAGAAATAAAAAGAAAATGGAGGAGAGAGATTGTAAAACTACACTAAAACGACGTAGTTTCATTAAAAATGATACAAATGTGTGTCATTTAAAATGACAAATATTTTTTCCTTGTTTTATATATGGGATTTGATTTTCTCATGTTACATAAGAATTCAATTCTCATGTTGTGACTCAACTAGTGGTGGACCTCATATTTAAAAAAAGAGAAGAAAAGAAAAGATTTGCACGTAAATCGAAGAGTTACTAAGATGAGAGTTTAATTATCATACAACATGAGAATATATTTTTCTTTTATATATTTATTTATTTATTTATTTTTCTATTGAGAAAAGGGTAAGTTTAGGCACCCGATACGTAACATGAAAATGAAGGGTATAGCCGTATAGCTTCAGCCTTTCAACAATCACTGAAAGATAATCCGAAATCGTTTTTGAATTCACTGTAAACGAGTTTCGCCTCAACACTCCATTCTTGTTCTACTCTCTGCATAGCTTGCTTGCATCTTCATCTAACAAATAACAATGGCACATACTTCCCTTTTCACTCCCACTTCCTCTCTTAGATTCAACTCCTTTCTTCTTTCCTCCACCCCCACTTCTTCTTCTCACTCTCACAACCTTTCTTTTCCTTCTCAGTTTATCCTCTCCAGGTATTATTATTATTATTATTTTAATTAATTTGTATTATTTTTGTTCATAGCACCCCATGAACTGAAGCGTTTCTTTTCACTGAATTTGTGTTTGTTGCAAAGTTTACATTTTGATTACTTATCTGCAAGTTCGAGGCTTTTCAATTTGTGGGTTTTGGATTTTATTATTTGTTATAGAGAAATCAGGTCACCAGATTCATAGAAAATTGCCCTAATTTTTTCTGCTAGTGGGTAATGGTGAAAAAATATATTAATAAAAAGGTCATGATGAATTTAAAGCTGCTTATTTTTAAGATCAATGATTAATATAGGGTCTGCTGTGAAGGTTCAGTAAAATTTTAAGAGATTGAACTTAAATAATTCACCCTCCTTTGTGAATCGCTTCATTGAAGCATTGTTCTTCTATGTATGAATGTATAAGATTTAAATCTTGCTGATAATAAGAAGTACGAACTTCAAAGGAATATATGTATGCATATATCTATGTATGAATGTATAGTTTACAGGGACATGAATTCAACACAGATTTAAATTATTACATTGGGGCTTCAATACAAGATTGTATGAGCAATTACTTGCGTAAAAATAAAATAAAACAAAATCAAGAGAGACTTTTGGATTTATAATTGGAACTTTGAGCTCTAAATTGAAATATTAAAATTTTAAGTATAATACCTGCTTTTAATTCTTTATACTATAATAACAAAAGTGTGTGTGTAGTTGGTTCTAATTTTGATAGAATTTAAATAGAAATTGTGAATATTATCTCAATTATTATTTTGTTGTCCAAATAAAACCTTACTGTTCTACTACAATAACATATTTAATTTAGGAGGTAGGATATTTATATAACTTTTTTTACTATTAATCCACTATTATTCTAATCACAGTAATTGGATCAAATTTTTTAGAAAAAAAAAATGGCTTCAAGAGAGAGAAAAAAGTTGCTGAACAGATAAAATGTTTAATCCAATGATTATTAAAGTGGTAATTGATTTGTAATAGAAAAGAGTGGTAACATGAATATCCTACTTCTTAATTTAAAACATTAATATTATAAACAGAGTAAAAGGCTGCTTTTGCATTTATTTTTATAAAAAAAAAATACTTCATCTATTTTTTATATTTTTACTTTTTTATCATTAATTTTGTTGACTACCATTAAAAAAATGTTTAAACTTAAGCAAAAATGAATGATTTAATAGTCGAATCATTATTTTTTCTTTTTTTCTTTTTTTGGTAAGCCGGATCATTATTATTTCAGTTAGTGTCTTAGATGTGAAATGATATTATATGAATATAAATAATTTGTAAAAAAGTTTGACTATTAAATCATGGAATATATTCCACTCTTCATTATTATTTCTTTTTTTGGTAAGCCCAAATAATTTGTCTAAGAGCGAGATTTTGACTTCTTGAAAAGAACAACAAAACAAGGTCTCAAGAACAACAATTTCTTATGGAAAGGGTGGCTCGGATATTGGAGTTAGACTCTTTGAACTGAATATATGGAGATTGAATACAAAGAGTTTTTCAGTTTTTCTTGCTAATTGTTTGTATAAAGGATTTGATGAATATAAGGAAAAGGCATATTAAATGACTTCATGCGTGTGAATGTGTGATTGCTGAAATGTTATTAGATATAGTTGAACCGAGAGGCAAGCCATTTTTATAAGATAGATAGCGTCTTAATATTTTTTGGGTTTTCATTTTGAACTAGCAGATGATGTACATCTTTGATTCACCGTCCATGTCTTTGTTATTAAACGATCACTTCAACCCAAAATTTTAAGATGTTAGGTGAGAGTCTTTTTAATGATTTATATTATATTTTTTAGGGAAAATTTCAAAAAAAAAATCCCTGTAACTTTCTTCATAATCATTTACCCATTCTCAAAATTTTGAATCATTTACCCCCTAACTAAAAGTTTTTTTATCATTTACCTTCTAAGTGAGGGGGGTAAGTGATAAAAAAAAAATCTAAATAAGAGTGTAAATGATTCAAAAAATTTGTGAGTGGGTAAGTGATAATGAATAAAACTTATAGGAGGATTTTTGAAGTTTTCCCTATTCTCTAACACACCCCTTACGCAAGAGTCTTTTGGGCTTGAAGAGTGGATATGACACAAGCTCATTATTAGTCTGTCTTGTGTTGTACAAGCCCATTTTTTTATCTGTCTTATGTTTTTCTTAATTCCACCTGAAATTGGGTACCATGTAAAGAATCAATTCAACTCAAAACCTTAAGATGTTAAGTGACGGTCTTTTTAATGATTTATATTATATTCAGCTTCTTTGACCCAAAAAATAAAAGCATTCTCTTATATTTGATCCATTTGAATTGTCCACGAAATTAATTCCCGTGGAAACATGAGAGATTATACCACATTTTCACAAGACTTGCTTGTTCAAACTCCAGGTAGTTGATACTGTGCAAGTTTGATTGCTACTTGCTAGAGCAAAAAGCAAAAAGGATCTGCTAATTGAAGGTGAATACAACCTCTCCGCCGTTTAACTCAATAAGGGGGTGTTTGGCATAACTTTTTTGAGAATGATTATATTAACAATTTTTTTTTTACAAATTACACTGTCTGACCCGTAAGACTTCACTCAAAAGTGTTTGTCTTACTGGTTAAACATAGTGTAGTTTGTAAGAATTTGTAAATATAACATTCTCCTAGTTTTTTTTTTGTTGAAATACCCAAAAAAATGGGATGGAACATCTTTTCTCATGTTTGGTATAAGTAAAAGAGAAAATAATCCCATGATATTTTTTCCCAAAAAATAATACTATCCCACCTATAGTATTATTTTTTTTTAACCGGCTGGGAAACACGTAACAACATTTTGAGACAAAAATGCCATGGTAAAATGAACGTTTGATGACTGACAAGAGATTCAATATTCAAGATGATGGGTAATTTTATTATTTCGGTTCCAATTAATACTTTACAATCAACCAAACATAGCATCAGTAAAATTAACCTAACATTCTCAGAAAAATTTTGGCAAAAAAAAAAAAATTCCCACCATATTCCCTGAAATCTTTTTTTCCAATAAAAAAAAAATCTCTCTACCGAACACCCCATGGTAATTCGACATTTAAAGTTTCTATTCCTTACTAAAGAGGAATGTTTCAAGTAGTACATGCTTTATTCTACTTAAGTAAAGTCTTAGGTTTAGGTCCTTGTGAATGTAAAAAAAAAATAAAAAATTGAGAGAGCTAGTCCTATCATGATGTGAATGTTCCCAACTCAAATAGGATTCTCTCCCATAAAAGATACATGTGATTTAAAAAAAAAAAATTCTAATCGTTAAGAGTAAGGTGAACTACAGTTGAATGATGCTAAAAGTAGGCGAAAAATAAATAAATTGGGGAAAGGGGGGAGGAAGCTTTCACAACCTATAAATGGATATTAACATCCTCATCAACTAAGTAAATGAAAAAATAACACTTCATTCCATGGATGTGGAACCCCTGGAAGGCACCCATAGCTACAATCTTCAATGCTAGATGTATTAATCCTGTATACGACCAGACAAAATTAGAAATTCAAGTGATAAAAGTTTGGGTGTTCGGCCATAATTGCTCGTTTTTCAAAAGTAGGATTTTACCGCTTATATAGCACCGATACCGACACGAGACATGTGACACGATACGACACGACACTCCGATACGTTAAATCTTAAAAATATTGGATTTTGATACATCATGACACATTTTGATATTAAATAATATTTTGATTTATGTAGTGTACATTATATTTAATGGGGAAGGATATACTTACCACCAAAAAAGTTTACCACCTTTACAACCAACCTAATCACCGTTGATTTCCGTCAATCTAATGGTATGATTTATTCGAAATTATTGGATCGCATTTATTAATTAATTATTAATTCTCATTAAATCCAATAAATCATAACCGATAGATTGACGGAAATCAACAGTGATTAAATTGGTTGTAAAGGAGGTAAACTTTTTTGGTGGTAAATAAATCCTGCCCCATATTTAATATTCAGTAATTTAACAAAAAAATGAAACTAAAGGTATAATTTTCATAAATTCTGCAAAGAAACATAAGATATCCCAAATATTTATATTAAACTCGGTAAAATAGTAATCATAATCCAACGAATTTAATAGTTGGAACTAAAAACTCAACACAACATTTGAACCTTTTTTTGAATTTCTATAACGCGTGTTGGAGTGTCGGGGAGTGTCAGAGAGTGTCGAGAAGCAGTGTTATTAAAACCGAACCGACCCGGGAACTGGTAAACCGGTCATATAACCGGTCCGGTTGAAGCAACAGACCGGCCATGCATCAGAACATATGTGATCCGGTCCGACCTGGCCGGTTTTCATGAAAACCAGTGACCCGACCCGGTCCCAAAAAAAAAACTCAAATTATTTATTTTAAAAAAAAAATCTTAATAGACATATTTGAATATTTTTTTTGCTTATTGACTTACATAAGTTATGTACCTACAATACTAATATTATCTCAATTATGCACTATACAGGAAATTTTGATTTATAATTAGAGATGTCATTTTCTGAACTTAAAGTCCCGTATCACGATCATTATATTTTTGTTTGATCCTTTATTGGATAATAATATGTGATTTATTATTTTTTATATTAAAATATTTGGAATTTTTATCATTTTTTTTAGGTATTTGAGTATGTTTATAATTTTTTAATATAAATTATAAAATACATTTAATTATCGGGTCATGCGATTGAACCAGTAACCTAGCGACCCAGTACCTCGACTGGATCAATAACCGGGCCGGTTTTAATGACACTGCCAAGAAGTATTGGACACGACATGTCAGAATTTTTGAAGTATCGGTGCTTCATAGGTTACAACACATGCAAAATTTTATTATTTATGACTCTATGATTACCCCTATCTATATAACGAACCTTACTCATTTGCAGTCCATTTTAGGAACAAATCTTTGGTACTACTATTGTAGTAAAAATTCAGTGCATCCCATCAATGAAAATGTTATATGTCAGCTAAAATTCTTTTTTCTCTTCCAAATTCTTTCTCTTTTCTTTAATGTATAATGTTTTTATTGATGAAATGCACTAAATTTAAGTACAAGAGTAGACTCTATCCGAGTTTAAGGCATTCAATTTCAGCAACTACATAATATCTCTGGTTTGATCCGCATTGATATTATATTTTGTTCGCATCAAGATTTGGAGGTTATTTGAAGTGAACCGGAACCACCATTTTTAGGTGGTCCCTTAGTGTAAATAGGAGGGTAAAATGGAAAAAATGAGAAAATAATAGGGATAAAAAAGGAAAGAGAAAATTAATGTTGTAAGAGGAAACACCAAAAGATTCAATGGTCCTGGAGCATATTAAATATTTCCCAAGATTTGATACGAAAAAGCTAGCATTTAGTCATATGGTACAGCTGACAATTACTAATTATTAATTATCATTTATTATAAAGGACATGATCCATTTACAAACTTTTTGAATTTTTTTACAAATTACACTATATTCTCCCGGGAGAACATAGTGTAGTTTGCAAAAATTTGTATTCTCCCGGGAGAATATAGTGTAATTTGTAAGAGTTTGTAAACAAAAAAGTTTGTAAATATAATCTGCTCCTTATTATAAATGCAAAGACACTTTCAATAATACTAGGCCCGTAATAATTATATGTATTTAATTTTTATATAGTAAAATTAATTTAACCAATCGAAGTAAATTAAAATTATTTTTTATTTTTACTTTATTTAAATCATTAAAGAGGGAGGATATTTTTACTACCAAAATTTTCTACTACTAACTTACTACCTATCTAATCACCATTGAATCAAAGAGAGAGAATGTTAAAAAGTTTTTGAAAAAAGAGAAAAGGTTGATCCAATGGTGATTAGATAGGTAGTAAGTTGGTAGTAGAAAATTTTGGTAATAAGAATATCCATCCTCATCATTAAATTCTAAATATAAGAATTTATATTACAGTTTATAAAATTAAAAGTATATTTAGATTACTTAACTTTTCACTTAGGAAAGATGACATTTAAAGAATTCTTCAAAATATTTTGATTATATAATTATAGAAAAAAGTAATTGTGTAATGTTATAAAGATTCATTTTGCATGTCTTAGTTTTTTTTTTTTACTTCAAAAAGTGTGGGCCCAACAAAATGTTTTGTGTGTGTGTGGGAAAATTTTTTGTGTCATGTTAAATGATAAATGCATACCCCTATAATTAAACATCAATTAAATACTTGTATAGTATGTAAAAATATTTAATTATGGAATTTAAAATAAGCTGTGCAACTGCCCCCTAAAGATTAGTTGGTAATGTATATGGTTAGTTCCTCAAGCTTCCAATGCGATGGCCCAAAACAACTTAGTAGAGTTAGTAAGTCTAAACCATCTCCAAAATAAAGGGGTCCTCCCTCTACCTTTATTATGTTCACTTCCTCTCCTTTTGTTAAATCAATCTTGAACAAGTTGCCACTGAATGTGCGAACCACTATCAGGAACCCATCTGGGTGGTAAACAATTCCATTTAGCCCAACCAAGTTCTTGTACCAATCTTTTGGAGTAAAAAGTGGGCTTCTTATGATTGATAGAAGCTTCCCTTCCACCCCAACTTTCCAGATTTTATTGGCTTTTGCGTCACTGACATAAGCATTGCCTTCTGCATCAACCGCAACATCGTCTGCAAAAGATTTCTCATCGCCTACATCCAATGGAAAAACATGACATTCTTAAAATAAACAACAGTTTCGTTGCAACTCGCCGGCAATTTCCAACAGCAAATTTAATAATGCATAATGTCACTACTCACCACAACCAACCTGCTCTGTCTAAGCTAACACAATTTGGAAGTTGTACATTATTTAATAGCCAACAATATAATATGACATGCAATAAGAGTTACTGGGGTTGGGGTATGTCCCTTAGGTCTAATATTGGCATGCATAGTTCATAACTTCCTACATTGAGGTAACATGACAACTAGAGCAGCAGGCGTAAATTAAAATATAAAAGATGAAAAAAATTGTTCACAAAGATCACATGAAATAAGTTTTTATTAACATCGCATGAAATAAATTTTCATTAACATCACATGAAATTATATTCATAAAGATCACATGAAAATTTCATATATATATACATATAATTTACACTTTATTTACTAATTTAATTTTATATTGTATTTTAAAATTTAAATAAATATTTATTATTTGTTAAAATAACATCAATATTATTATTTTAAAAAATTTAAATAAATTTTTTTCCTAATAAATTTGTTTAATCATGAAAATATTTTAATAATTTAATATGTCAAATTTTTTGACCCCTGCAAAGTTAAATCTTGAATCAAATGATTCAAAATCACACTTCAGCTAATGGATTACAACAAGTTCACCTAGTTAGCAACACAATGTCATTGTCTGTTACTCCCATCAACACAATTTCACCATCTCCAGGTAGCAATCATTAGTAATCTGTACTTATCAGGATACTTCGCTGGCAGTTTATGACATTGATCTTTGTTTATACCATTTAGTTACTGACCTTATTTTGATCATCTAAGTAGCTGCACTCCTACACATGACAATCAACGATCAAGTTCTTGGAACACATATTAGTTAACTAGTTACCGGCAGATTATAGCATAACAGGGCATCCCAATAATCTATAATAGCAATTTAAATTTAAATTAATTAGAAATAATACTAATAATCAGTTCATCATATTCTACAGCCGCGGGACCTGGCATGATTTCCTTCTAACATGAACCGGCATTTCCGCTTCTCCTTCCCGTCCATCTCGCTAAGACCAGGCAGAGGCAGCAACGCGGATTCTGTTTTTTCATTCTAGAAATCCAAGGCACATCTTAAGGCAATTCTATTTTTCTCGTTAAATATTGGGAGTCCATTAATTATTGAGATTAAGATGACATCTTAACAAATCATAATCATATAAAAGACAACAAAAAAAAAAAAAAATTGGTGACATGTTAAGAATTTCTTAACCTATCCAAACCGATTCAAACCATACATTTGTTATCTTTTTTTTTTTATTTCCATGCCCACCGAAAAAAGACTTGTGCATTTGCAGACATGTTTTGTGGCGTTGAACAATATTAAGGGAAAATTATTTGTGCACGTAAGTTGTGTCATTTTAGTTTTTTCACTATATGCACTCTAGTTAATATATATTTATAACATGAAAAAAATTATCTCTCCTCAATCACCTCAGCTGGCGTGAAAAATAAAAAAACAATTTTTATAACTGATACTACTGAGAATACATAGAGTAAAAAACTATAAAGTTATATTCTTTAAAAGGGCACACACTAAATCCCAAAACTAACTTGAAAGATTATATATATACACACACGGGGGCACGTTATTCTTACGATAAGAAATCTAACATTATATCTTAATCATTGATTTACTTGCATCTAATGGTTCACATATTTAATAAATAAGAGTTATTAGATATAAAAAGGATTAACAATTAAGATTAAGAGTATAACTTACACGTATATAAAATGATCCTACTTTGATATATATATATATATATATATATATATATATATATATATATATATATATATATATAAGGATGAATATTCTTACTACCAAAATCTTCTACTACTAACTCACTACCTATCTAATCACCATTGGATCAACATTTTTTCTTTTTTACAAATTTTTTTTAGCATTCTCTATCTTTGATTCAATGGTGATTAGATAGGAAGTGAGTTAGTAGTAGAAAATTTGGTAGTAAGAATATTCTTCTTTTATATATATATATATATATATATATATATATATATATATATATATATATCCTACCGTTTAATTGTCATACTCATGGTAGTTAAGATTCCGGTTTAAATTTGCATTTTTGATTTTTACAAATTTTTTTAATTAAAATGATTTCATCAAAATTCCAAATGCTTTTACATTTTTACGATTTTGTATAATTTTTTACACATTAGTATTTTATGATTTATGATTTTTTATCGATCAGATAAAATTTCAATTTTAAGTACGATGGTCATACTCGTGCCTACCAAGCACCAACCATAAATTGTCCTCGACAATGTTGGGACAGTGACCAAAGTGTCACGCTTAGACAAAAAAATTATTAGACTGCGCCTACAGTAAATTTTGCCAAAATGTCACGCGGCATAATTCGCTACACGGTGTAGCGAATCATGCATGCAAGTAATTCGCTACACAGTGTAGCAAAATATGTCACGTCAGGACGCACAGAACCAAAAATGCCACATGTCAAATTTTGAGAAATTCGCTATACAGGGTAGCGAATTTATCAAAATTTGACATGTGGCATTTTTGGTTCTGACGTAGCATATTTCGCTACAATGTATAGCGAATTACTTGCCTGCATAATTCGCTACACTGTGTAGCGAATTATGCCGCGTGACATTTTGGCAAAATTCACTGTTGGTGTGGTAATCTGATAATTTTTTTGTCCAAACATGGTACTTTGGTCACTGTCCCGACAATGTTAGCTTATTCCAAGCGGATTCCAAATCGCTGTATTAGATTAGGGCTTTGCTTTGGTCATGTAACAGGATTAAAAAAAAAATTCCTGTAAACGACAAATTATATAATAATAAAAAAATTGAAGAGGTATTGTGTTCAGTTAATTTTTCTTGTCCCTAGTGATTTCATGACAACAATATTTTACCTATAACATAATTCTTATTTATCCCATTAGATTAATATTGGGTGGGTATGCATATCACACATCTATAACAGCTTTATGGTTATTTTATCGAATAATTTTATGCTTTACAAATAGCAATTATTTTTTTTCCCTTTTTTTTGTCAGCATTATTTTTTACCCTTTTACTATAACAGTAGTTCAATAGCAATTACACCCTTTACCTTTTATCTAGGTTCGATAAAAACTTGAAAATAAAAAAAATACCCACTACAATGTTCATAACCATACCCACTACTTAAGTAATTTCTTTGTCTAGATTAGTAGATTGTGATTTAATCACGCGAATCCAATTTGTGTTTTAATTCAATAGTGTAAAACAAACAATTTTAAATAGCTAAACATTAATTTGATCATTATGTTATCTTTTTGATAAAAGAATTCCTATATCAATTATAACATAATTATTTTATTAATTATTTTTATTATTATAACTTTTTTCCTTTAAGAATAACTATATTACTAATTGTATCTTTTATCCTTTTTTTAATAATATTTCTAAGATAAAAACACACCGCATATTAGAATAAATAAATATTAGTAAAATTTGCAAGACAATATATTATTTTTACTACTAAGTACTAACAATATCATAAAATCAGAAATAGTAGCTAACCTTGTACGATGAAAAAAATCAGTTTTGCAAAGTTAATTTAAAATTTATTAACATGAAAACGACTTTATTTAATCCCTAATTTAATTTAAATTTGGGTGTATAACTACCTGGGGGGGAAAATAAACACAGTCTTAGATTTATAAGGGCCCAAACGAAACTCTAGTTGGGCTTTAAGGGCCTTAAGGGCCCAGATGACCCAGAGCCTTTATAGATAGCCTTTTATATGTCGTCTTCTCGAAGTCCTTCGACAACTTCGTCTTCGCCTCTGGTGAGTTCTATCATTTCTCGGTTTATAGATCTTCAAACCCTAGCAACGCTCACACAACACCTTTCTATTATTCTTAGTTCATACAAATTGATTGTTCATTCTGTTGGTCACTTTGATTTATGAGCAAACTTTTTATTTTATTTTATTTTATTTTATAAACGGGGGTGAAAATTTAGGGTCCATCTATGGATTTTTCTCCTCCATGTCTAAGGGTGTGCCGAACTGAATTTGGAGTAAATAAGGGACTATGACTGTGTTCGTCTCCCTTTTTTATTAAAGAGAAAGCAAGTCAATGAAAATTCTTTTCTTTTCCTTCGTTCTCTTGAATCTGAACATACTGTCACATTGTTCAGCCTGTTTTGAACTGTATCCAATTTTGATATATTTAAATGCTCATAAATCAATGTTTTGTATCTTGTAGAATTCACAAGCTTAAAGAAAGAGACGTAAATGGCTGGTCCTAGGCTTGCTCATGCTACCTTGAAGGGACCAAGTGTTGTGAAGGAGATAATAATTGGAGCAGTACTCGGTTTAGCTGCTGGTACTGTCTGGAAGATGCATCAATGGAATGAACAGAGAAAAACCAGGGCCTTTTATGATTTACTGGAAAGAGGTGAGATTACTGTTGTTGCTGAGGAAGAGTAAGAATGTTCTTGCTTGGTGCTATGCACTCCATTTATAGGCTTTTTTTTCCCTGCTATATTCAATTGGCTCTTTATATGTAAATGAGCCGCCTTACTCTTGAGATTGAAAAAAAAATAAGTTCTTGCACTGATTGTGGACTATGTTGGCTTGTAGAAATTTCATGAAGTTAAGTTTTATTTAGTGCTCGATTTATTTTCTTGTTGCAGTACAAGTGTTGATGTTGTTATATGTTCGTTTGTTTGCTCTGTAGATTTTCGTAACTTGTTTTCTACAGCTAAGTTGCAAGAAGTAACATCATAGATGAGGCATCTATGTTGTTTGAATAGTTGGATCTTTTGTGTTGAGATTTTTATGATGTTAGAATTTGTTGATGGGCTGGCCTTGCTTGTACTAGGTTAGAATAATAAATGAGATTTTTGCATTGCCCTTGTGCTTGACAGAGAATAATAGTATACATGTACTAGGTAAGTGTTTTATATCACAACATGACTATTATTCTGAACCTTATTAGTAAAATATATTCTCTGTTCTCCTTTCCATTCAATCCCTAAATTTCAACACTAAAAAACTTTACAAAGGCAAAGTTCGTGTCGTTACTAGGAGAAACAAAATATTGCTGAGCGCTATCTTGAATATGCAAATAGGTATCTGTTTGTCCAGGATATAAAATCCTTCCCAAGCGCGGCATATCCCAAGGCTTGACTCTTAACTGTAAACTCCTCTGTGGCTTCAAGCTTTTGTTATTTGCACAAAAATAAAAGGTAATTGGGGCTGATAACAATAGGAAACCATTCCCTTTCTATTGGTGGCAGAAGCCCCTAATTGTTATGATGTTTGTTCAGTTACTTTCGGGGCAATATTTCATGGTTCCGATTTTGGTGACCGGGGATGTTAGAGATATTATAAAGTTATTCGTAAGTTTTATGTTTGGATATGCTATACATGAATAAATCTTTGGTGGGATGCACTGAATCTTTGGTACAGCAGTAGTACCAAAAATTTATTCGCTATACATATATCAAATGCCCGATTGTGTGACACATGGTTTTCTGCACAAAAATCAAGTTTGCTTCTGGAAGCATGTTTGACTAAAATTTGAAAAATGCATGCACCAAAAAAAGAGGAAAAATGCAGCTTTTGATAGAATTTAAATAGAAATTGTGATTAGATTATCTCAATTATTATTTTGTTGTCCAAATAAAACCTTACTGTTCTACTACAATAACATTTAATTTACGAGGTAGGATATTTTTATACTATTTTTTCTACTATTAATCCACTATTACTACAATCACCATTGAATCAAATTTTTCAGCAAAAAATAGGCTGAAGAGAAAAAAAAATTTGTTGAACAGCTGAAAAGTTTGATCCAACAATAATTAGAGTGGTAGTGGATTTGTAGTAGAAAGAAATGATAGTATGAATATTCTACCTCTTAATTTACAACATTAATATTATAAACACAGTAAAAGGTTGCTTTTGGATTTATTTTTATAAAAAAAATACATCATCTATTTTTATTTTTTACTTTTTTATCATTAATTTTGTTGACTAGCATTAAAAAAATGTTTAAATTTTAGCAAAAATGAATGATTTAATAGTCGAATCATTATTATTTCAATTAGTGTCTTAGATGTTCAATGATATATGAATATAAATATTTTGTAAAAATGTTTGATACATAGAATATATTATATGCTAAGAGCAAGAATTTAACTTCTTGAAAAGAGCAACAAAACAAGGTCTCAAGGATAACAATTTCTTATGGAAAGGTAAAGAAGTCATTGTGGCTCGGATATTTGAGTTAGTCTCTTTGAACTGAATATGGAGATTGAATATAAAGATTTTTTTCTTGCTAATTGTTTGTATGAAGGAATTGATAAAGATAAGGAAAGGGCATATTAAATGTCTGCATGCGTGTGATTGCTGAAATGTTATTAGATATAGTTGAACCGAGAGGCAAGCCATTTTTATAAGATAGTTAGCGTCTTAACATTTTTTTGGGTCTTCATTTTTTAACTAGCGGGTGACGTAAAACTTTGAGTCACCCTCCATGTCTTCGTTGACCCAAAAAATAAGGGTGTGTTTGGTATAGGCTTTCATTTGAGTTTGATGGGGAAATATGGGTGGGTATTGAAAAATACTATGTTTGGTTCAAGTTTTGGGGAAAAAAGACCACCTAAATAGGAAGCCTAGACAATTAGATTTGTGTTGTTTTTTTGCTCAAAGTAACTATTCACAAATACCACTTTGGGTGTGGTATTTTAGGATAGGTGGGGAAGTTGTATTTAAGGAAACCAATGTTGGACTCTCATTTTTAGTAAAAGATTACTTGGTAATGTATATGGTTAGTTCCTCATGCTTCCAATGCGATGGCAACAAAAATAGAGAAAAGCCTTCGATCAACACAACACAACAGAACAGAGCACCTATTCGGGCATCTAACATACAAATGTTGGGTTCAGATTCAACGTAAACCATTGAGGAAAAGAAATGTTACAAAACCAAACATAAAAATAAGCCAAGGCACACCAAATTCTAATAAAACGTCCACTAAAATCTTAAATGTATGATTCCCACATATTTCCAATTCCCCACTGTTTAGATTTATTGAAAAAAGTATCATTCAAAAGACTGCCTCAACAATAGCATGCTTCCTTTTAGGATATCCAATTCCAACAATATGGTTTAAATACACCTTCCCATCTTTCACGGTTGCTGCTGTGGCCAAACGATGTCTAGGCCCTGAGAATGTTGCCACAACAGAAGCTGTATTCCACCCATCTGAACTCTCCACTAACCTCCCAGAAGGGTTCCCAGCAACTACCAACTTACTAGGAGTTAGTAATTCTAAACCATCTCCAAAATAAAGGGGTCCTCCCTCTACCTTTATAATGTTCACTTCCTCTCCTTTTGTTAAATCAATCTTGAACAAGTTGCCACTGAATGTGTGAACTACTATAAGGAATCCATCTGGGTGGTAAACAATTCCATTTAGCCCAACCAAGTTCTTGTACCAATCTTTTGGAGTAAAAAGTGGACTTCTTATGATTGATAGAAGCTTCCCTTCCACCCCAACTTTCCAGATTTTATTGGCTTTTGCATCGCTGACATAAGCATTGCCTTCTGCATCAACTGCAACATCGTCTGCAAAAGATTTCTCATCGCCTGCATCCAATGGAAAAACATGACATTCTTAAAATAAACAACAGTTTCGTTGCAACTCGCGGGCAATTTCCAACAGCAAATTTAATAATGCATAATGTCACCACAATCAACCAGCTGTATCTAAGCTAACACAATTTGGAAGTTATACATTATTTAAGAGCCAACAATATAATAGGGCATGCAATAAGTCAATAACAGGTACTGGGGTTGGTATGTCCTTTCCCTTAGGTCTATTGCCATGCATAGTTCATAACTTCCTACATTGAGGTAACATGACAAACATCCATATGTTCCCTTTCTTTTATTTCATGCCCACTGGAATAGACCGGTGCATATCAAACAGCAAAATAGTAAATCAATACAGCAAAATAGTAAATCAACGCCACATTTATTAAAAAGACAAAAAGAAAAGAAAAGTTTTGTACGTAAATCAAAGAGTCACAACATGAGAATTGAAATCTCGAAAATGTTTATATATATATATATATATATATATATATATATATATATATATACATATATATATATATATATACATATACATATATATATATATACATATACATATATATATATATATACATATATATGGGTTTTATAAGAGTTATGTTGTAGGAAAAGTAATTGTGTTATGTTATAGAAATTCATTTTGTGTGCCAGAATTTTTTTTTTTTTTTTGCTACGGGCCCCACAAAATATTGTGTGTGTAGGAAAAAAGTAGTCATATTAAAAAATAGATATAAACCCTATATATATATATATATATATATGAAAATACTAATCTCATGTTGTAGGAGACTAGTATATCATGTCATAGACACAAATGTTATCATACCACATGAGACTAGTATTTCCCTAGTCCCATATTGTATAAGACTAGTAACTCATATCATAGACACAAATGTTATCCTACCACATCAATGAGACTAGTACTCCCAATGTGTTTTATATATATGGACTCTTTAATCTCATGCAATAGGAGAGAAACTCTCTCATGTCATAGAGACAATTATGTGTGGGACCCACCCACTTATAAAAAAAAGAAAAATAAAATAAAAAAGTAACACGAAAATCAATGTATATGTAGAAGAGAAAAATACTCTCCTACAACATAAAATTATATATATATATATATATATATATATATATATATATATATATATAGGGAAATAATTTTCTTATTTTATAGGAAAAATTTTATCTTATCCGGTAGAAACAAAAATATAAGTGGGACCCACATATAAGAGTAGCAGAAAAAGATTCATAGATCGTATATATTAACTTTTCTGCCGTTGTGTTAGAAAACAAATTGTCTGCCACACAAACCAAAAAATCGAGACCCACAAATTTATTTAAAAAAAACGAGAAACGATGTGAGAATGGTGACGGAAAGCTTTTTACAAAAGAATCAAATAATTGTTATATATATACGTGAAAATATTAAATAGGGAAAATTATAATTATATAAAAATATTAAAATATTAAATGTGAGGAATTATTACAATAAAGCGTAGAAATAATTTTACTATGTATGCACACATATATAGAAGGGAATGATCCATTTACAAACATTTTTACAAATTACACTAAATATGACTGTAATTTATAAGAGTCTATAAACAAAAAGTTTGTAAATATAACTTTCTCTGTGTATATATATAGAGTTTATCATCTATCATTTAACAGCAAAAAATTTTACACACTTTTATTTTGTGTAAATCAGTTTAAAAAAAATTAAAAAATTCAGACATACAAAACAAATCTCTATAAATAATTATTTTTGTCCCTTTTACCACATAATTCTTATAAAACCATGTATATATCCATCTTGCCGCTTAATTGTCATACCTACCAACCACCAACCATAACTTGTCTGTGGAATGGTAGCTTATTCCAAGCGGATTCCAAATGACTGTATTAGATTAATATTGGGTGGGTATGCATATCACGCATCTTTAACAGCTTTATGGTTATTTTATCGAATAATTTCATACTTTACAAATAGCAATTATTTTTGTCCCTTTTACTATAACAGTAGTTCAATAGCAATTACACCCTTTACTTCTTATCTAGGTTCAATAAAAACTTCAAAGAAAAAACAAAAAAAAACCCCACTACAATGTTTCCTTGTATTAAAAAATTTGAAAAAAGAATAAAAAGTAGCATCAAACGGTGAGCAATTCAACCATCTAGATATACGTAGAGCGTATTTAAAAAAGTTTTCATGAAGCTAAAGGCAAAAAAAGAGAAGACCAAACGTGCAGTTCAGATATATTATTGAATAAAAAATACGAATAAAGACATATCCCCAATCCCACGAGGAGATCGCACCTCGCAAACGAGCATCTTGCATCTTTCGGCTTTATACAAAGATTCCAAACCATATGCATCATTATATTCCAAATGTCATTAAAGAATATTAAGATGTTAAGGGCTTTTTAAAATAAAAATCAAATAATGTATATTTAATTATTTATATAATGAAAAGAAAAGGAAAATAATTTACTCACTTTAGACCTAATTTTCGTTTAAAATTATCGAAAAAATATTTCTCCGGTCACCCGATAAAATTATCTGCACTGAGCTCAAAACGATATCGTTTTGGAATTATAAGATTAAAAAAATTATAATGATAAAGATTAATATAATTATGCAATATATTATAATTACAAAAACACCTTAATTTTCATCCCAAAATAATATCTTTTTGTGTCGAAGATAACTTTATCAAACCGAAAAAATGGTTTACTCTTTATACACTCTACTCTACACAAATAAAACCATGACATATTTAGTTCAGATTAAAAAAAAAACATGTTGAGCTGCACATGTGAAGGACGAAAAAGGAGGAGTTAAGTGCAGAAAAGCTTACTCGAACCGGCGAGTTGGGTAAGAAAGATGCGATTCCACGTGGAGAGATCATAGGCTGCAAGTGCACCATATCGTTTTCCGAATACGTCAGCGTGAACCACTAGAACCCGATTTCTGGGTGTATCGATAACCATACCCAAAGATGCATTTCCTGACAAGTTTGGCTCTTTGACCACTGTTACCTCCTCCAATAATGTCACGGGCGATTTTTCATCTGTTACTGAAACCGAACCAACACCACCTTCGAATAAAGACACAATAAAGCGGTGGTGAACGGGGTCCCACTTAGCGCATTCTCTGAACCAGCCAGTACTGTGGTAGTGATAGACATGAGTCGTGGGTTGTGTTCGTTCTAACGAGACGATGATGCCGACGGTTACGGCTGAGAGGAGTACAAGGAAGCCTAGAAATTTTGGAGAACAGAACCACGAAAGGGCCATGGGAGAGAGTTTAGGTGATTGTGTGACAACAACAAAGTTTGACAATTGAAATTAAGGGGAACAGGACGAGGTACAAGTTTGATACTTAATAGTAGGTAGAATTTGGTTGAGGGAGGGTGAGAATAGAGATTTCAAATTCATTGATTACTTAAATAAATTTAATGCCAATGTTGGAAAATTTTGTCTTGTCAAATAGTACAGATATTTAATAAGGGTTTTATAATTCCCAATTTTTTTACATACTCTTTGATTTTCGTGCTAAAGTGGGTCCTACATATAATTTTTTCCAACATACGGGTTCCACATGCTTTTTATTTCTACAACCTGAGAATTCAATTCTCATGTTGAATGAGAAATATAAAACTTATTTAATAATTGCTTAAAGGCTTTAATGTTTTTTTGTTAATGTATATAAGTTATCTACATTTATTTCTACAATGATATCGTTTTGGGTTGAAAGATTAAAAAACCAGAAATACTCTTATAACCCTGAAATAAATTTAATTATAAAAATACTTTAATTTCTGCCTAAAATAATATTATTTTGAATTTAATATAAATAATTTATCTATATTAACGAAACAAAAAAACGATCTCTTACTTAAATATATTTAGGGAAATAATATTTTTATGTTGTAGAAAAAGAATTCTGTATGTAATAGAAACAAAACTATAAGTGAGATCCACATGTAAGAGGAGAGAAAAAAAATAAATGTGGGATCTATCTCTTTTGTGTATAGAAAATTGGCTTCTCTTATGTAACATCGGATAAATATAACTCATATATTTATCTGCTGAAAGATAAATAAATAAATACACTACTGAATTTGCGTATACAAATTTAATATTATTCGTTTTACTTAAAAAGTATAGTATATAAGGTAGCCTTTTTCTTAGTACAAGTAATTTCCTTGTCTAGATTGTGATTTAATCACACGAATCCAATTTGTGTTTTAATTCAACAGTGTAAAATAAACAATTTTAAATAGCTAAACATTAATTTGGTCGTTGTGTTATTTTTTTGATAAAAGGATTCCTATATCAAGTATAACTTTAATTGTTTTATTAATTATTTTTATTATTATAACTTTTTTCCTTTAAGAATAACTATTTTTTTATAGCCTACGAATAACTATTTTACTAATTGTATCTTTTATCCTTTTTTAATAATATTTCTATGGTAAAAAGCACACCGCATATGAGAAGAATGGATTAATATTAGTCCTCTTAAATGTAAAATTGTGTCAATTTAAATAAGAGAAAGAAATACATAATGAAAATCATAGGAAAAGAATTTGAGTTATTTTTTAATTTAAATTTTATATAAAAAATATTAGTTTTAACTGAAATAACCATCTTTTTTTGGTAAACAAAATAGCTATTCTTTAAAAGAATAAATATTTTTTTCTTAGAATGAGTAAATATTGGTAGCTTACCAAAAAAAAGTTTATTGGTAAAATTTGCAAGACAATATATTAATTTTACTACTAACAATATAAAAATCAGAAACAGTAGCTAACCGTGTACGATGAAAAAAAAAACAGTTTTCCAAAGTTAATTTAAAATTTATTAACATGAAAAGGACTTTATTTAATCCCAAATTTAAATTGGGGTGGGGGGGAATAATTACAGGCTTAGATTTACAAGCGCCCAAACGAAATTCTAGTTGGGCTTTAAGGGCCCAGATGACCCATAGCCTTTTTTTTTTTTTTATAGACACCCATAGCCTTTATAAATATTAGATGGATACCCTTTCATTTGTCATCTTCTCGACTAGGGGTGGTAAACGAGCCAGGGGCCTTTGACTCGGCTCGTAAAGGCCTGAGCTCGTTTAATAAAAGCTCATGTTGGAATCAAGCTTGGACTTATATAAAAGCTCGTTTAATAAAAAGGCCTCAGACTCTAATTCATAAGCTCGGCCTTAGAGCCTCCCAAACTAGCCTAGTCTATAAATATTTATTTATATTTTTTATACTACTTGTAATAACTCTCTCTCATCAATTTATTTCACCCCATTTTATTGATTTAACAGACTTTTTGAATGATTTTATTCTATATTATGCTATTTGGATATATATTGAATTTATGTATATTTATAGAATTACTAGTGTTGTTCTATATTATCCTTTATCCTCCTTCACACAAACAAACCCACAAAAACTCATTCGTTCCACTGTACACTGCTTGTTTGTGTCAATTTTTTTTATTATTATTTATTTTTGTTGGCACTTTTTTTTATAATGGGTTAAGATAATATAACTTGTTATCTACCTTCTCTCACTTTAATTTTTATTTATTTATTGTAGACTTTGTAAATTATTGCTGCAAATTGGAAGCTAAGGTTTCTATCTGGAAATTTATTTTTTGTGGAATTTTGTTATCTTATTTTTATTCTTTAACATGCTAACAGGCTAAGAAGGCTTCAGTGAACCAGTATTCTTTAACATGCTAACAGGCTAAGATTCTTCACACAGTCTTTTATTTTTTGTTAATAAATCAGGCCACAGGCCAATATTATATTCGTGACAGGTAACAGGCTAAGGCCAGTCGGACACGTTTAAATACAGGCTTGACCCGTTAAGATCAAAGCTCGGCTCGGCTCGGCCCGTTAACACCCCTATTCTCGACGTCCTTCGACAACTTCGTTTTCGCCTGCGGTGAGTGAGTTAACTGTAGTTAAAATCTTATTTGTCAGTATAATTTTATGTTTTTATGATTTTTTTTTCATCAAAATAATTTTATAAATATTTCAAATACTTCTACCTTCTTATGATTTTTTGCAATTTTTTCACAATTTTATATGTTACGAATTTTATATTTTACGATTTTTTTTCTGTAAACTTACTTTTTCAAACACAAATTACTTCAGATTTGCTTTTAACCGATATCAATTTAGCAAAATGAAGATTATTCAAATTAACTCTACAAAAGCTCATTTAAATACACACTTAGGTTTTGACATGGTTCTAATGCTCTCTCTATTCTAATAATTAGTTGAATTTTTTTTGTAATCATAATTAGTTGAATTTTAACATAACATAGAGCGGCGTCGTACATTATTTTCCTTTCAGGTTCAAGGGACCTTACTTTGCATTACCAGATGTGTTAGAAATATTATAATATTTAGGGTTTTAGGATAGTTTTGTATGAGAGGTTTTAGAAGCATAGTAAAATTCCGGGTTTAAGGAGAGTTAAGTTGGTAAAAAAAAATTTGCATTGCTGCATTTTTTAGAGGAATACGAACACGAAATTGCACTAAATATAATTCTGAGCCATTTGAGCTTAATGGAGATGAACCACCACTGTAGCATTCTGAAGTCATTCTCAAATTTCGATTCGTAGATTGGATGTGTTTATAAGTTGCTAGAATCATTCCTTGTTAATATAATGCTGCCATATTACGAATATTTCTGTGTGTTTATTCTTCCTCTACTGGGATAATTATATACATAAATGACTCGGTTCATTACAAATTAGTTGTCAATCAGCTATGAATAAGGAAATGAAATAACCTGTTACTATTTCTATTTAATACAAAACTCTTATGATTATGTCAATCAACTGCAAATAAGAAAATTAATCTATTTAATACAAATCTCTTATGATTATGTAATTCTGTAATCAATGATTAAAATTCCAACAACTGTACAACTCAACAAATATTATCTCATTTCAACACTCCCCCTCAAATTGGTGCATAGATATCAATCATGTCCAACTTTCTATTGCTTCTTCAAACACTTTTTCCTGATAACAGCCTTTGTCACGATGTCGGATAACTGATCTTCAGATTTGATGTAGGAAAATTGAATAATTTTTTGATCTAGTTTTTCCTTGATAAAGTGTCTATCTACTTCTACATGTTTAGTTCTATCATGTTGAACTGGATTATGAGTAATTTCAATAGCAGCTTTATTATCACAATGTAACTACATAAGCTGATTGTAGCATATTCCTAAGTCTTATAGGATGCTCTTAATCCACAATAATTCACACACTTCATGTCCCACTCCTCTAAACTCTGCTTTTGCACTCGATCTAGTCACAACTTTCTGCTTCTTACTCTTCCAAGTAACTAGATTCCCGTCAACAAAAGTAAAATATCCCGAAGTTGATTGTCTGGTAGTTTTATTTCCAGCCTAATCTGAATCTATGTAGCCTTTAATTCCGGGACTATTATTTTTTGAGTAAAGCAGACCTTTGTGCATAAATCTGCTTATAACACTAACTGCCTAAGCTATGTCTGGCCTAGTATGTGATAAATGAATTAGCCTCCCTACTAGCCTTTGATATCTGCCAACATCAGTTTGTACTTGATCAAGATATAAACCCAACACATGATTCATTTCAATTGGTGTTTCTGCTGGTTTACATGTTGTCATTCCTGTTTCTGCAAGTAGATCTAAAATGTACTTTTTTGTGACAAAAAAATTCCCTGATTTGATCTAGCAATTTCAATTCCAAGAAAGTACTTTAATGATCCTAGATCTTTCATTTCAAACTCATTTGCTAAATGTCTTTCCAATAACTCCATTTCAAATAAATCATTATTAGTCAAAATCATATCATCAACATACACTATTAGCACTGTTACCTTTCCTCCATTATGTTTTATGAATAGGGTATGGTCTGTATTACTTTATTTTTATCCAAACTTCTTCATGACTAGAGAGAAGCTGCCAAACCAAGCTATAGGTGATTGTTTGAGGCCGTATAGTGCTTTTTTTAATCTACACACTTCATTTCCTTCAAGTTGGCATGTTTGGCGCCCGGTGGAATTTGCATATATACTTCTTCTTCTAAGTCTCCATTTAAAAATGCATTCTTTACATCAAATTGCTTGAGTGGCCAGTTCCTGTTAGCTGCTATAGAAATCAGACTACGAATAGTGTTCAGTTTTGCTACTAGTGCAAATGTATCTTGGTAATCAATCCCGTGTTTTTTGGTGTATCCCTTACCAACTAATCAGGCTTTATATCTGTCAAGGCTGCCATCTGCTTTAAGCTTCTCAGTAAACACTCATTTGCATCCAATTGGTTTCTTTCCGGTTGGTAAAGGAACCAGGTCCCACGTTGAGTTTTTTTGTAAGGCCTTCATTTCTACATTCATGGCTTCCTTCCAATTTGGATCATCCAAAGCATCCTGCACATTGTTAGGAACAAATATACTAGACAATTGATTAACAGATGCAATATATGATTCTGACAACCTATGATTGGACATGTAGTTACCGATAGGGTATTTGACCTTAGAGATTGGATCTGGTTCATAAAGCTATTTTTGGTCCACCCCAATATGTTTTAGGCAAATTCATACCAAAAAGGGGGGCATGAACCACTTCTCATAGTTGTCTATTTTTTCGTTCAGCTAGGTCGTTCTATCGGAATGAACAACTTGAAATGGAATAGAAATTTTATTAGTACCAGAAAAATAAGGAACTTTGTGACTCTTGGCCAAATTCACAAGTGCTGCATTTGAAATCAGCATTATTCAAATGGGAAAACAACCAAGGAAATAACTTTTTCAGATAACTAAAATAAAGGTGACCAAGTCTTCGATGCCACAGCCAAATGGTAGCACGGGACTATTCTGGACCGATTATTGCACATGTAGTAGCCAAAGAAGGATGGCTGGGATCAGGGACCTCCAAGAAGTAAAGTTGGCCACGTCTAACACCATAACAAAGAGTAGTCCGAGTGGGAATGTCCTGAAAAACACAGTGAGAGGGAAAAAATGTTATTGAACAGTTAAGCTTTGAAGTTAATTGGCTCACAGAGAGTAAGTTGTATTCAAGAGAGGGTACAACCAACACAGAGTCTAGAAATAAGCTAGCAAAAAGGGTTAAGGATCCTTGACCAGTAATTTTTTAGGTACCCCCATTGGCAGTGAAAATAACGGTTTGTGAAGAATTATAGAGATTGAACAACTGGGAAAATTCTTTAATCATATGATCAGAAGCGCCTGTATCAACTATCCAAATATTATTCCTAGACAATGTATAGAAAGCAAGAGACTTACCCAAAATACCGGATTGAGTAAAATTGGCAGCAGGGACAGGAGCATCTCTAGCAGAGACAATGGTCATGGCTTTGGCAGGTATTTTCTTTCGGGAACGTTTATTGAGAAAATACAGGGTTGAAGATTCAGATGAGGCTTTGGGATTGTTCATGGGAAAATAGAAATTCGAAATGGGTAACAGAAAAAAAAAATTCGAGTCAGGCAAATTGAACAATACGTGTGGAAGGTTCAATGAAAATAGGTTCCTGGATCAGAAATGCTTTGATACCATGTCAAAACAATGGTGTCATATTATGAATATTTCTGCGTGTTTATTCTTTCTCTACTAGGGTAGTTATATACATAAATGAGGACTCTAGGTCCATTACAAATTTGTTGACAATCAGCTATGAATAAGGAAATGAAATAACCTATTACTATTTCTATTTAATACAAAACTCCTATGATTATGTCAATCAACTGCAAATAAGAAAATTAATCTATTTAATACGAATCTCTTATGATTATGCAATTGTGTAATAAATGATTAAAATTCGAACAACTGTACAACTCAACAAATATTATCTCATTTCAACAATCCTAAAACCACTGAGCGGAGATCAATCTTTGATTATTTGAGGACCTATTTTAGGTAAGTACAGTTTATACGTGACTTCTTGATTATGCTTCAATAGTAAGCTTTTATAATTGGCTAAGTTATCACATAACAGACTTTCTACTAAGGCCCGATGTCGAAGTCTGACTAGACTAGAAATGTAAATCATGATGAATGTTCCTCATTTCAACGTGAGAATCTGGGGATTGCTTATAAGTGGAGACTCTTGACACAATTCTTAGTGTTTGGGAAGAAACAAAATATCTTCATTGATGTAAAAGAGTATCCAAAGTGATACAATTGATAGTACTAACTATTCTGATATACTGTGCTACTCTATATATACACAGAAAGGGAAAAGATTGATAGTCTGAAAGTTCAGAAAATAAAGTTGTGACCCACGTGACTTTGTCTAACAAACTAACTAACATCTAACAATTAGTTACAACAAACTAACTAACTAATAACAATTAGTTACAACAAACTAACTAATTAGTAAATAACAATATTACAGAATAAGTATATTCTGTATCACCCCTCCTCAAGTTGGAAGGTGAATGTCAAGAAGCCCCAACTTGGAAACAAAATCATGAAAAGGAGCAGGTTGGAGGGCCTTTGTGAAGACATCAGCAAGTTGTTTAGTTGTGGGCACTGGCAACAAGTGTATTAAACCAGCCATAATTTTCTCTCTAGTGACATGACAGTCAAGCTCGATGTGTTTGCTACGTTCATGAAATGAAGGATTGTGAGCAAGGTGTATTGCAGCTTGGTTGTCACAATATACATGAGCAGCCTTAGGCATAGGAACCTGAAGATCATGAAGGAGATATGAGAGCCATTGGATTTCACAAGTGAGAGTTGCCAAAGCTCTATATTCAGCTTCTGCTGAAGACCTGGATACAGTGCTTTGCTTCTTGGACTTCCAAGAAATAAGAGAGTTGCCAAGGAAGATGCAAAAACCAGTAGTGGATTTGCGAGTATCTGGACATGTAGCCCAGTCTGCATCAGCAAAACCCGACAAAATCAAAGAATTCTGAGCAGGGAACAATAAACCTTTAGCTGGTGAGGCTTTTAAATATCTAAGAACTCTACAGGCTGCATCATGATGAATCCTCATTGGATTGGCAACAAACTGACTTAATTGTTGCACAGCAAATGATATATCTGGTCTAGTATTTGTGAGATATAAAAGACGACCCACTAATCGTCTGTATGAAGCAGGATCATGAAATGGCTCACCATGATTTTGCTTTAATCGCAGGGAAGACTCCATGGGAGAAGAAGCAGGTTTAGCACCAAGTAAGCCACTTTCAGATAACATTTCAAGGACATATTTCCTTTGATTCAACACTAAACCCTTTGTGGAACGAGCCACTTCCATTCCCAGAAAGAAATGTAAAGGGCCTAAATCTTTAATTTTGAACAATCTGTCCAAGTGCTGCTTCACCAAGTTAATCTCTTGAAAATTATTTCCAGCCAAAACCATATCATCCACATAGACCAGTAAACATGTAAAGGAAGGACCAGCAGCTTTAGTGAACAAGGAATGATCTGCACTGGATTGGTGGAAATCAAGATTTCGAAGTTCACTTGTGAGTTTTGCATTCCACTGTCTACTTGCCTGCTTAAGACCATAAAGAGACTTTTGTAGTTTGCAAACTTGCTTTGGCTTAGGAGCAATGACTCCTTGGGGAACAGCCATGTAAACTTCTTCTGAGAGATCACCATGTAAAAAGGAGGCATTGTTGATGTCTACTTGCTCAATGAACCAGTCTTTGGCAGCTGCAATAGCAAGTAAAAGCCGAATGGTGGTGAGTTTGACTACAGGAGAAAATGTCTCAAAATAATCTATTCCTTCCATCTGATTGTATCCTTTCGCAACAAGGCGAGCTTTGTAACGAGCAACTGACCCATCAGGATTAAGCTTTGTTTTGTAAACCCACTTACATCCAATGAGATGTTTGCCTTTAGGTAGGTCAACAAAGGTCCATGTACTGTTTCTGTCAAGGGCATCAAGCTCTTCTTTCATGGCCGAAACCCATTCATCAGTTTGCATAGCTTGACTGTAAGTGTTAGGCTCAACAAAGGAACTAAGGTTATGGCATAAGGAAGCATAAGAATCTGAACAATGGTTATAAGAAACAAAAGATGAAATAGGATGAGAAGTGGAAGGGGACTTACCTGGAGATGAAATTTGATCAGCTAGAACTGAAGAAATATTACATTTGAAATCTGCCAAATGTCGTGGCTGCATCCTCACCCTTGTGGATCTCCTAATGGTTGATGGTAGATATGTTGATGGGTTTTCAAGGTCTGTTTGTATAGTGGGTGAGGGGTGGTCATGATTTTGGTCAAGATCTAGTTGTGGTATGTGACTTGTAGGTAATAACTACTGTGATATGTGGCTTGTAGGGAAAATCCGTGGTTGAGTATTGACCAAAGGTTGTTGTGAAGATTGTTTGCACAGTATCTGATCAGACTGTGGGCCAAAAGTTGTGTCATATGGTGTGACTGCATGAATAGGCAAGATAATAGTATTCTCTGTGTGAACAAGTTGGTCATTGGCACAGGTTTCAGAAAAAGGAAAGTGTGATTCATAGAATAGCACATTTCTCGAAAGAAAAACTTCTTTAGACTTCAAATCATAAAGAATATATCCCTTTACACCATCCTTATGTCCTAGATATATGCATTTACGGGCTCTTGTGTCAAATTTTGTACGATTAGCTTTCAAAGTGGAAGCAAAAGACAAACACCCGAAAACCTTAAGGTGTATGATCACAGGTGGCCTTTTATATAGTAACTCATATGGTGACTTATTGTGCAGTCTTGGAGAGGAAAGTCTGTTAATGATATGGATTGCATGTGAAACACAATAAGACCATAGATTTTTAGGAAGACTGCCTTGAAACAAAAGTGCTCTGGATGTGTTCAAAATATGCTGATGTTTTCTCTCCACAACACCATTTTGTTGTGGAGACTCAACACAAGATAATTGGTGAATGATTCCTTTTTGATTAAAGAAATCTTGCATTATAAACTCTTGACCATTATCACTCCTAAAAGATTTGATGGTCACATTGAACTGGTTTTCGACAAACTTGACAAAGGACTTTATATGCATTCGGGTTTCAGATTTGTTTTTCATCAAAAATTCCCCAAGTGAAACGTGTGAAATCATCGACTACAGTTAGGAAATAGCAATGACCATGGATGGAAGATATAGAGTATGGCCCCCAAATATCTATATGCACCAAATCAAAAGCACTATTAGAAGTAGTTGAACTAGAAATGTAAGGCAATTTTCGTTGCCTTGAATAATGGCATATATCACAAGGATCATCAGTATTTTTACAAGAGATGAAAGGATATTGTGTCATCATTGTCTTTATTACAGAAGGAGAACAATGCCCTAAATGTAAATGCCATATATCATTGAAACTAGGATTTACAGTGTAAAGAGACTGAACAGAAATGCTATTTGGAAGTTTGGTTTGTAAGTCTGGGTGTATGTGTTGTTGACTACAATCTTGAGTGAGGATGTATAAGCCTTTCTTTAGCCTAGCTGAACCAATCATCTCCATGGTAGGCATGTGTTGGATGACACAGGTTTGCTGTTGAAAAATTACACAGCAATTAGAGTCTCGTGCTAACTTTGTGACTGATATGAGATTAACAGTAAAATTCTGAACAAACAAGACATTAGACAAGGTAAGTGTGTTTGAAAAGATTACAGTTCCTGAGTAATAAGAATGGACCTGGCTCCCATTAGGGAGAGAGATGGCTACTGGTGTAATTTTTTGTATTGAAACCAAGCTGGTAAGTGTGTTGGTTATATGATCAGTGGCTCCTGTATCTAGGATCCACTGTGTGCAAGCATTACCTGTAGAGTTTGTTTCACCATTGATTGCCCCTTTTTCTGTATTGATCGCATTTGTTTGCACTATGTTGCTCATATGAGGAGAAGTGTTTTGCTGAAGGAATTGTTGCTGCATAGACTGCTGAATCATCTCAAAAATGGTATCATACTGATTCTTGGAAAAACTTTCTTTACTCTCTTGTTGTGAGACATCATGATTCTATTCAGTAAGATCATCTGAAGTATGTTGAATCACAGCATTAGCTGCTTTGTATCCACCTTTCACCTTATAACCTGGTGGATATCCATGCTTCTCAAAGCATGTGTCAACAGTATGGCTTGTTTTCCCACAAAATGTACATAATCTGGAAATGGACCTACCTCGTCCATTGTAGTAGCCTCTTCCTCTTCCTCTAGTATTGGAGCGTCCTCCTCTTGCAGCTATGTGTTCTGCAGAGGAGTTATAGAATACCTTTGTGGCTCCATCAGTAGAATTAGGCGACATGCCTTCAAGGTGCATCTGTCTCTCCTGTTGAGTGACCAGTGAAAACACACGATTTATTGGAGGAAGAGGATCCATAAGCATGATTTGGGATCTCACATGAGAATATTGCTCATTGAGCCCCTTAAGGAACCGTATTGAGTAGTCCCTATCCTTGATATTCCTCACTTGTGAAGCGAGAGTACAGCATGGATGGATACATTTACAAGAATGTGTAGGCTGTAAATTCTCTAACTCATCACAAAGTATCTTGAGTTGAGTGTAATAATCAGATATTGACTTATCTCCTTGATGAAGACGATAGATCTCATCCTGTAAGTCAGAGATTCGAAAAATATCCGACTGAGAAAATCTCTCCTTAAGATCCTTCCATACATCGACAGCCCTGTCCATCCATAGTATCGACTGAGAAATAGACTCTGAAATGGAGCGATGCAACCATGACAACACCATAGTGTTGCATCTCTCCCAAGCAGCATAGTGTTGATCAGAAATTTCCGGAACAGAAATTGAACCATTCACAAAAGAGAGTTTATTTTTAGAAATCAAAGCCATAGTCATGGCTCTGGCCCATCCATGGTAGTTCTTACCGTTCATAGGCGTGGAAACAAGTACAAGAGACAGATTTTCATTTGGATGAAGGAAGTAAGGACTTCCTAGATCTGACAAATCCTGATTAAAATTTCGATTCGTAGACTTTTGATTCGCAGCATCAGAAGCATCACCTTGAATGTGTGTCTCATCCGAAGCATCACTGAGGTTTTGCTGAGAACTCTGATTCGCCATGCAAGAAAAATGAAACAAGGATCTTGACTCACTTGATTCAGAAGAGAGTCAGTGGAGAGAAGATCAGATCTATAGCCGAAGACGACGAAAAGAGAAAAATGGCGAATATCAGAGCCCCATGAATGGCTCTGATACCATCTTAGTGTTTGGGAAGAAACAAAATATCTTCATTGATGTAAAAGAGTATCCAAAGTGATACAATTGATAGTACTAACTATTCTGATATACTGTGCTACTCTATATATACATAGAAAGGGAAAAGACTGAAAGTCTGAAAGTTCAGAAAATAAAGTTGTGACCCACGTGACTTTGTCTAACAAACTAACTAACATCTAACAATTAGTTACAACAAACTAACTAACTAATAACAATTAGTTACAACAAACTAACTAATTAGTAAATAACAATATTACATAATAAGTATATTCTGTATCAACAATCATGCACAATATTAAAGAAGCGCTTGGTAAAGTAAAAATAGTTTTGTGTCAAGGAATCTTGATTTTGAGGAATATGGTGGGAATGTTACTTTTTCGAAAAAAACTATCAAAAAATTGTTTGGTATATCAAAATATTATTGAAATTTTGTTTCAATAAAAATGTAAAAAAATTTCAATACCTGGTTTCCATGAATACCACCAAAGGGGTGATATTCTTGGATGACATTGTGGAACAAAATTATACACAAAACTACATTTCGGGAAAATCAAATTCTCAAAAAAAAAATAGAAATATCATATTAAATGTGAATAAATAGAATTAATATTATTACTTTTTCAAAAATCTTTAAAAATTCTCTCTACCAAACACCCCATAAATATCTTTTAAATATTTGGTTGATGTTTGCCCTCAAGAAAATGCTTTGATAAAATGCGAATAGGGTATGTTTAAATGCCAACATAGAAACGTTTTTAACAAAAATTAAAGTTATTTAGATTTTGAAAAAAAAATTGATTTTTGACTTCTACTTTTTTAAAAGCTACAATTTTTATCTTCCAAAAAATTAGGATTTTGGTTCTTTTTTTAAAAACAAACATTCAAACGGACTTTGTATTAGAAGTATTCCCTCCCTCCCCTAAAAATCAGCTTTTGCCCCTATGGTTGTTTTTCATGGGTGATAAATAAGAAGTTAGAAATGTAGGAAAGGAGAGGTTTAAGGAGTGACATGTAAGATGAAATAAAGGGAAAAGGGAGAAGGAGAAGCCTCTATAAGGTCTAGTTCAACTGTCCTTGGTTGCCCCTTAGGATATTACACTTTTGCAAGAGGGGAGGGGGAGGGTGTAGGTGATATATATGACCATACATGCGCAGTTAGCCAGCTGTCGTGCACGTGCACGTAGAAGATAAAATTTTATTAAAAAATTGTTTTTATTTTTGTCCCAATTGCCCTTTCCTTAATTGGATGTAAGTGATATGTGGTTCACTCATTACCTACCATGCATGTGGGAAATAATTTTTATTTAAATATTATTTTGGTTTTTCAAAATTGCCCCAGCCTTATTTGAAAAAAACCAAATTTGTCACCAATGGGTCCCCAACTGTTCTTCCTCAAATCATCACAATTTTTCAGTGGGAAAGCCAAAATATTCACCGGGCAGAATTCAGCCAATGTGAAGGTTGTATTATTTCTAAAAACTCATCTAATATTAACATTGTAACACAATTTTTAAGAAAAATTATAACATTTTTAAAAATTAACTGGAGTCTAACATACAAATGGCTCTGCCACTGAATTTTTCGTCGTTTCCCAACTGGCCAAATGCGATTGTTCTCCTGTGTCATTTCACTTCGGACCGGGCTATTTTTGACTATAACGCAGTGTCTATAAATAAAACCCAATGTCTTTATAAAATTCACTAATTTCTTGATCCCACGTTGATATTTTGCCAAAATTATTTTGTATTGTTTCACCACTTGTACGATTTTTTAAGCATTCGACTGTATCCCTCATTGTTCTTAATCGGTAGTGCCACCATGCTTGAGATAAATTCATTCTACTGTGTGAGGTAATTGTCCACTGTTTTTTGACATCGGTGGACGGGACAAATTTACTTTGAGGGAATAACTCCGGTTGGGTTTAAATTTGTTGCATTTATTATCATTCACTTATTCCTTTATTACCAGTGTTGTTAAACTCGATTTGGGCATCGATCCGGTCAGGATACTAGGTCACTAGTCGGACCGGTTGACCCAGATATATATAGCTATATAAAAATATGATCATGTAAATTTAATTATATTCTCCATATATAAAATGAATTAAATAAGGTTCACTAAATAAGCTCTAAAATATGAAGTATAAATAAATAAAAAATACACACTATTACTATGTCAATTTAAATTTCAACTCAATATCCCCATAAACATACCTCTCAATGACATTGAACTCGTATTTTTCATATTCTACTACATTAAAATGACATATATCACGTTATCTTAATTTATTATTCCGCAAATTGCTTCAGTATTGGAAACTAAATTTTGAGGTCATTATAAAAGAGTATACTAGCAAATAAAATTACAAAAAATAAAATAAAATGTGTTCTACATTTTTTCTGATAAGATGAAACAGTTTTGTTTTTTTTTTTAAATGCATGACCCGACCGAGTCACCGGTCATCGATTTTGACTAGGTTTGATCGATTTTATCCGAATTTAATCGGGTCAATATATGACCAATCCAATGTTTGACCCAAACCGATCCAATGACCGTTTTATCGAATTTCAGGTCGACCCGAGTTTTACAATAGTGTTTATTACAAAAATCTTTTTCTTTACTATCGCGTTTTCGGGTTCATTTACTTAGGTTCTTTGGTTCTCTAGCTTTGTTATATCTTTTACATACACTAGCACTAACAATAATTTACTCAAAGTCCTCCACAAACGAAGGAGCGAATTTATAGCGGTCCGGGTCCATAAAGTATTGGGTGAGACTGAGGTGAGAGATAGAGAGAAAAAGTTGAGGAGAGATGAGAGAGAAAAGAAAAAAATAAATCAAGATTATAGGTGTCAATTTTTGAGTGGAAAGACCACGGTGGTCCGGGAACATAATAAAAAATCCCCAAACGAAGAGTGTCTTAAAAACATTTTATTCTCTATTTTTAATATTTGAAAAATAAATAACTAAAAATTATGTTAGATAAAATAATTTATTTTTCTGTTTTAGAGAATAAATAAGTAATCCATTGAAAATATATTGACTAAATACTCTTTTGGTTATCAACAAAAAAAAAATACTCATTTTAATTATTTAGAAGAAGAAAAAATCAACTTGTGATCCATCTGAAATTTCGGTTATTTGAAATTGTAATCCCTTATAAATTCAAGAAAGACTCACATTAGTCTCCGAAAAAAAGGATTAATATGGGTAATTTTCTAAGGAATTCAAATAAGTTTCGTATTTTTTATTGAGGATATAAAAGGATATTTAATCAGATATTTTTTTAATTTTTTTTTTCACTCATGAACATAAAAATGGAAAGAAAAGTTATATCTCTAAAAAATAGGCTACATAATAGAAATATAGAATGGATGTTTTTCACGCCCGGATTATATTAGATCATGTCGTCTGATCATTTTGTTTGTATTATTTTAAGGCAAATATCAGAACATCTGGTTGGCTAAAATGTGAGAACGTGTTGATGCACGGCTGATATTTTCGCGTCCAAACAAACATTTTTCTAAAAGAGCACAGAAATATCAAAGATTTTTTGTATGACTATTACAAAAGATTCCAGAACCTCAAAATCAGGTGACGAAATTCAAGCTACAACAACTTAAGAAACACCACGAACACACGCAAAAACAAATAACAAGCTAGAAAAATAATTTCATTTATAACAAAAAAGAAACATTTCATGTCCCCATAAAAATAAAATATCTTAACATATAGGTTCAACGTGGAAGGTAACAATTGGTTGTGACCAGATAAGAAACATGCGTACACAATTATATACAATTATATACCAGCTTTGGTTATATATCTTCACATATCCTATCCCCTTATTAAATAAACCTCATCGTTATTACAACGCATAGTTACTCAAAGCATCGAAGAGAAGAAGAACGAGAAGAATGGCAACAATAGCAGGTGTGAGCCTTTCAAGCCCAAGGGTACTTGCCAAGGGATCAGACTCACCACAAAAGACCCAAGCCATCAAGTTCCCACCACTGTTCACTCTCAGCCAAAGGCGGCTTACTATGGTCGGGTCGGGTCGGTTGATGAGCATCCGACCCGTGCGCGCAGCACCGGAAGGGTTATCGGAGAAGGTGGAGGAGAGCATCAAGAACGCAGAGGAGACCTGCTCGGACAACGCTGCTAGCGGCGAATGCGTGGCTGCGTGGGATGAGGTGGAGGAGCTGAGCGCGGCGGCGAGCCACGAAAGGGAGAAGAAGAAGGGTTCTGACCCGCTTGAGGCCTTCTGCAAGGACAACCCGGAGACTGATGAGTGTCGCACCTATGATAACTGATACCAACGTTGTTTCGAATGTCTCGTTTAGCTTTCTGTTGTTGCTCTAGTTAAACAGACACCATGTTATTAATTAATTTTTATTTAAGCGTAATTCAATAATCCATACCACGTAAACCTGTCATTATTATAGGTTCGTCCCTTCATGGTAACTTTTATTTGAAATCATAGTTATTTTTATCTATATTTGTTTAAATTCATAAAATATGCATCTATATACGTTTATCCATATTTGTTATGTTTTATTAATTTCATGTTAAAGGAGATGAGTTATCTCATGTCTTGTAGATAAATTTGTGGGTTCCATCACATGAAAAATAAATAAAAGAAAAGAAGAAGGTCACATAATTATTGAAGAATGTGTAAGAGAAAAATTTATTACATGTAATATAAGAACAATTTTTCCTTATTTGTTTGATGGGAAATAATAGTCTCATGAGTTCATCTTATGTCATATATCCATAGAATTTTATGTTAAATTTTTTTATTTTTTTTATTGTGGACTCCATATATTTGTGTCATCCACATGAGAGTATTATCTCATGTAAAGATTAGTAAATCCCTTGTTTTATATGTTTTATAAATCAACATGTAATTAACAACTTTAAAATACTTAAGCTTACAATTTCCATAAACGTCTGCTTATAAATTTGGTGACTGGCGGTCCAATTCAATCGATTATGGATATTGATATTCATGTGCGTAGCAATTTTCATTGGTAGAAAACTTATCTTCACATTTATTTGAGGCTGTTTTTAATTTACATAATTCCTACCACACAACGTATTATTGATATGCTTGAGAATTTATTGTACCTCGTCTTTTAAGTTGGAGTTGAAATAAGTATAAGGGGAATATTAGTCACTTGTGTATGAGATTAGTATTCCATATTATAAATACAAAGAAGTTATTTATTTATTTATTTATTTATTTTTATTTTAAAAGAGTGGATTTTATATATTTTATGTTTATGATATGAGATAACTAGTTTTCTATAATATGAAATTAGTATTTCGCATTTACCCAAAAAAAAAATTAGTATTTCGCTAAATATAAATAAAGATTATTTATCGTTAATCGTTAAGAATATTTAGTCCTTGAAATTAGTGTTATGAAAAGAAAACTGAGGATTTAAGAAAACATTAAAAAAATACATGCATATATTGTAAAAGTAAATTTACCCTTTAGATTAAAAAAATCACAGCATTTAGATCAAATTGGTCAAGTAATTTGAGCATTTAAAAAAAAAAGTAATTTGAATGCATTTTATTTTGGAAATCAGTTATATTGAAAGAAAAGTGAGCATTAGAAAAAATAAATGTATGTAAGCAAATTTTGCAGTTAGATTAAAAACATACCCAAAATCATGGATGAAGTAATATTACGCGGGCCTACATATTTCTTATTAAGGTGTTAGAGAAAAATATAAGGGTAAAATGTTTCTACATTGAATGCAGATAAGTTATCTGCATTTATTTTCAAAATAACGTCGTTTTGGTATTGAAATCTTAAAAAATTATGATTCTAATTTTTTAATCTTCATTTATTTTAATACATGTGAATGAATGTATTTCCTAGAATATATAGTTGAGTTTATAAACAAAAAATTTGTAAATATAAAAAATGAATGTTTTTATAATATAGTTGAATTTAAAGTGATTTTTTATAATATATGTTTTGCGTGTCAATGATGTAAAAAATTTAAATTAGTGCTGTTAAGTAATATAAAATGTATAATTATATACATAAATTTAATATTTATAATTTAAACTATGTCTTAACAATTTTTTGGCTTTAACTATATTCTTTCAAAAAAAAAAAAAAAAAACAATCTTTTATAGATCAAATCATATATTGATCCAGTGTAAATTTTGAATTATCATTCGGATTGATTCAATCAATTGAATTTATTGCCGTATTGAATCATATAATAAAAACAATTAAATTAAAGACATAATTATTTTATAATCTGATGAATTAAACTAGTCGGTGCAATCCGTATTTAAAACATTGATTAGAATGAACAAAATAAATCCATTTAAACTAATACAGAAATGTTAAAGGTCTACAATTGGAATGGAGAAAAAGAAAAGTTAAAACTCTTAAGAGTGAACATAAATACAACATCATGTGTACTAAAAAATAAATAAATAAGTAAAACATCAAATTTTCTCTCTCCTTTTTTTTTCCCGTTCAAATAGCTTAAGTTTGTGTTTATATTTAAAAAAAAAAAAAAAAAAATCCTTAAAGAAGTGAGAATGATTTACAGCTACTGCTAGTGTTTTTTTTTTTAATAGATGCTGCTAGTGGTTTTCATTAAAGAATATATAATTTTGCTGTTATTCCCACCAATTCCACCTGCAATTTATTTATTGTTGTTCAATGCTACCTTTGCTATAACCAACAGACACCATGTCTCTTAGATTAATGCAGAAGCAAGCAACCTTACAACGACAACCATTGAGCCCATCTTTTTTGAATTAACTTGAGAGACATAGCAAGAATCGGGTCTTTCTTTGTCAGCCTCGGGCTGGACCTAATCGAATTAGCCCATCTCACTTTTTTTTACAAGTTATTAGCCAAAATCATTTTAACATTCTATTGATGATTTCAACATTTAATTAAGTCAAGTGAATGCATAATATTTTTAGTCCATTCCCTAAACTAATGAAATGAAGGTACCTGGTACGTACAGGGGTCTAACTTGACTCTTTTTACCTATTTTGATAAGAAAATTGCAAACTGAAATAATAGCAACTAACAAAATGATAAAAAGGATGAGAAAATTGAATGGGAAAGCTTTACTGAGGAAACTTGACCTCTTTGCACAAGTGCAATATTTCTTGGATAAAAATTCACGATGACTTTATTTCTTGATTACAAGTTTAAATAGACAACACCAAAGAACCAGTAGAACAGAAAAATAACCAGTACCTTAAAGATAGGCTCCAGTAACAACTAATGGCCTAATCTTTAGCAACTTAAATACTGACATAACGGAAAAATAATAACAAGATAAAATAACATAACGGTAAAATAATAACAGCAGCAACTTTTCTTCTAGTAGCCATCATTATAGGAAGATTTTGTGATTGTAACATATCCTCCCTCCCTTAAATGAAGCTCTTGTCCTCAAGAGTAAGATTTGGAAATTGAACCTGCAAAAATTCCAAATTCTCCCATGTTGCTTCAGCTGGGGACAGCCCTTGCCAATGAACCAATACTTGCTTCTTTCCCTTATGTTCTTGATACTCCAAAATTGCAGCAGGTTGGGACAACAGTTGCTGTCCACTTTTATTCGTTGTTGGCAATTGAGTTTGCACTTGGGTCTCCTTCCCTACATGCTCCTTGAGTAATGAAACATGGAAAACATTATGTATCCTTGCATCTGAAGGTAGTTCCAGTTTATAAGCTACCTTACCAATGCGCTGCACAATCTTGTAGGGTCCATAAAACCTTGCAGCCAGCTTCATATTTCTTCTTCTTACAATACTCAGTTGTCTATAAGGCTGTAATTTTAGATACACAACATCTCCCACTTGGAATTCTCTTTCCTTGTGCTTCCCATTATAAATTTTCTTCATTCTACCTTGTGCTTGCAGCAGCTTTTCTTTGGCTTCTTTAAGGACATTATCTCGAGCTATGAGTTCTTCTTCCACTCCTGCAACCTTGGTTGTACCTGGAACATATGTTAGCAAAGTAGGAAGTAATTTTCCATATACAATTTCGTAAGGGGACCTTCCATGAGCAAAATGGATGCTAGTATTATAACAATACTCTATCCAAGTAAGCCATTTTGACCACTCCCTTGGCTGCAACCCTGTAAGACACCTTAAATACATTTCAAGAGTTCGATTGACCACCTCTATTTACCCATCTGTTTGTGGATGGTAAGCTGAACTGAAGTTGAACTTAGTACCATTTAAAGAAAATAACTCCTTCTAAAAGGAACTTCGAAAGGTTACATCTCTGTCACACACAATAGTTTTTGGCATTCCATATAAACTAAAGATGTTATCAAAAAAAATCTTGGCTATACTTACGGCCGGATATGGATGAGCAATTGCCATGAAATGTGAATACTTGGAGAATCGATCAACCACTACATATATTGTGTTCTTGCCACCTGAGTTGGGTAAACCTTCTACAAAATCCATAGAAAGATCTTCCCATACTTGAGCAGGTACTGGAAGAGGTTGAAGAAGACCAGCAGGAAGGGGTAGATCAGCCTTATTTCTCTGACATGTCTCACATTCTCTTATGTATTGCTTGAGATCTATTCTTAATCCCTTCCAATAGAAATTTAATCTCAACCTTTGAAGTGTCTTAAAATACCCCTCATGAGTGCTGTCATGGAATTGGGCCAAAATATCCTGAATAAGATCAGAATCAGCTGCCAAGTAAATGCGGTTCTTAAAAAAAATTACACCTTCCCTGTACTGCCATGGCCCTACGGCTTCTCCTTGCATAATCAACTCAATTAATTTTTTTAGCTCCTCCTTTGTTTGCAATTCTTCTTTAACAGCATCTAAAAACTTAGGAACAGGGCATGAAATTGCATTCACAGCTATAAAATCTTCGTGCTGCCTTGATAAAGCATCAGCCACTTTATTTTCACGCCCTTTCTTGTACTCAATGATGAAATCAAAGCCCATCAACTTGAATAGCTATTTTTGTTGAGCCACAGTTGTAATTTTCTGTGACCACAAGTGCTTTAAGGCTTGGTGATCAGTCCAAACAATAAATTTTCTTCCAAGGAGGTATGGCCTCCATTTCTGTACAGCCAAAACCAAAGCAAGAATTTCTTTCTCATAAGTTGATAAAAGAAGGTGTTTACCTTGTAAAGCATAGCTGAAATATGCAATAGGTTTCTCTTGTAGCAACACAGCACCAACCCCACTTCCACTAGCATCGCATTCGATCACAAAGACCTTTGAAAAATCTGGAAGGTCGAGTATAGGAGCTTGGGTCATAGCATGCTTCAGCTTAGCAAAGGCTTCTTCTGCAGCAGGTGTCCAAGTAAATGAATTCTTTTTTATGATATTTGTCAAGGGTCTTGCCACACTACCAAAATGCTGGATAAATTTTCGGTAGTACCCACAAATACCAAGGAATCCACGCATTGCTTTGGGTGTAGCAGGTTTTGGCCAATCCATAATGGACTTGATTTTATCAGGATCTACTGACACACCATCTTTTGAAATGACATGTCCCAAGTAGCTTACTTGCCTCTTGCCAAACTCACATTTCTCCATCTTTATGAACAATTGGTGCTTCCTCAAGGTCTCCAGAACAATTTGTAAATGATTGAGGTGGTCCGCCCAACTCCGACTATACACCAGAATATCATCAAAAAACACAAGTACAAATTTTCTGAGATAATCTTTAAATACCTCGTTCATTAATGACTGGAATGTTAAGGGTGCATTTGTAAGCCCAAACGGCATGACCAAATACTCGTTGTGACCGTGGTGCGTACGGAAGGCAGTCTTCTCAATATCTTCAGATTGCATTCTTATTTGATAGTAGCCTGACCGAAGATCCAACTTAGAGAAAAATCTTGCACCGTGAAGCTCATCAAGGAGTTCATCTATTACTGGTATTGGAAATTTATCTTTCACAGTGATTTTGTTCAGGGCCCGATAGTCTACGCACATTCTCCATGATCCGTCTTTTTTCTTCACCAATATGACAGGAGATGAATAAGGACTGCAACTATGTCTAATAATTCCATTTTCCAGCATTTCATCCACCAATTTTTCAATTTCTTCTTTTTGAATAAAGGGGTATCTGTAAGGTCTAACGGATATAGGCTCCTGCTGCTGCAATAGGATTATGTGATCATAAGCTCTAACAGGAGGAAGACCTTTTGGTTCTGTTGATACCTCTGAATAATCTTGCAGCATTTTTTTAATTTCACTTGGAACAGTTTTAGATGTTGACAACGACCACATGGCCCCTTTCCATTGGAGGATCCAAACTGTACCTTTCTTTGTGTGCTGCTTCATCTGCTCCGGATTAACCACCTTATTTTCTGGTCTGGTCATCCCTTTTAAGGACACAACACGACCTTCCAAATTGAATTTCATCTCTAATTGAGAGAAATCCCAGTTAATGGGTCCCAGCATTCTCAACCATTGAGCCCCTAAAACAACATCATAACCACCTATAGGTAAGAGAGAAAAATCAATACCCATAGTTACCTCATTGAATGTGACAGGAACCAGATTGCATTTTCCCGCACATTTCAACTTGGCTCCGGACACAACCTCCACATCCATGCCATGGCTGGTTTTCGATGGGTAGGTTCCGGCATGCTTCGCGAACCTCGTACTCATAAAATTGTGAGTGCTTCCGGAATCCAAGAGCAGCACCGCTTGTCGTCCAGCGATTTTCGCCTTCACCCTCATTGTTTCTGTGTTCTCACTTCCGTACAGGGCGTGAAGCGAGATTGCCGGGGCTTCAGGTTCTGCAATAGTATCCTCTTCGAGGTCCATCTCTGCCTCTCCATCGCTTCCTTCTGACACAGCTTGAATGGCAAACAGCCTCTTACAACAGTGGCCCACTGTGTACGAATCATTGCAACGAAAACAAAGTCCCTTGTGCCGTCGATCTGCGATTTCTTCAAAGGTTAGCCGGCGAACCGGCGTGGCCTTAATGGGATTTGGATTGCTTGTGGCTGTGAGAGTAGTGGTAATGGTGGGTGTTTTTGGGTTGGGAAGTGAAGGTAGTCTTCGAGAGTTTTGTGTGGCTGAACCTATTTGCTGGTTGCGGGCTTCATAGAGCCTAGCCAGCCCAATAGCAGCTGAAAGTGTTTTGGGTTTGTTTGCTTGCACATCTGTCTTGATTGTCTCCTTCAATCCACTAACAAAACAACTTACTTGTTTGGGCACTTCCAACCTTCCAGCCTTTGACAATAATTTTTCAAAGCTGCTTTGGTAATCTTGCACTGTCCCTTCTTGCTTCAGCTTTGTTAATTCTCCAAAAAAATCAATAAAATTATTAGGCCCAAATCGCTGCAATATCTCTTCTCTAAACTCCAGCCATGTAATAGTCGGGTAATCCTGGATCAATAATTGATATCATAACTGAGCATCTCCTAATAAGTGGAATGAAGCCAGTGAAACCTGCTCCGCCTCCGGTGTATGATAGTACTGAAAAAATTGCTCCGCACGGCACAACCAGTTAGTGGGATCTTCCATGTTATCAAATTTTGGGAAATCCAATTTGACAACCTTAGGAGCATATGCCGTATTGGGTCCTGAATGATGGTGGTCATTGTTGGAGTTGCTTCCCGAATTATTCCCCTTATCACGTATAGGGGTGGCTGCCATAACGTCCTACCGATTGGTAATTTGAGCAAAAATCTCTTGAAATTGTTCCGAGAGAGTCTCGAATCCATTCTCTAGTTTATCCACACGTTCGTCCATGCCTGTGCTTTGATACCAAGCTGGTACGTACAGAGGTCTACCTTGACTCTTTTTACCTATCTTGATAAGAAAGTTGCAAACTGAAATAATAGCAACTAACAGAATGATAAAAAGGATGAGAAAATTGAATGAGATAGCTTTACTGAGGAAACTTGACCTCTTTGCACAAGTGCAATTTTTCTTGGATAAAAATTCACGATGGCTTTATTTCTTGATTTCAAGTTTAAATATACAACACCAAAGAACCAGTAAAACAGAAAAATAACTAATACCTTAAAGATAGGCTCCAGTAACAACTAATGACCTAATCTTTAGCAACTCAAATACTAACATAATGGTAAAATAATAACAAGATAAAATAACATACCGATAAAATAATAAAATAATAACAGCAACAACGTTTCTTTTAATAACCATCATTATAGGAAGATTTTGTGATTGTAAGAGTAGCTAATCATTCTTACTTTATTACGATTTTTGATACATAAAATTTAAAGAAATGCAGGTGTTGCCTTATTTTTGAATTAAAGTATGCCACTAGTGAGATATGTATGCATGATATATAACTACATATTTGTTTACCATCTGCGTTGAGGGCGATGTTCATGACCGCCAGCCAACAAAGAAAAAATTTGACAGGTCAATTCCGCCAACTATACTTGAAAGTGAAAATATCTTTGGTTGGTAATTAGGAAAAGCATACTTTGGCACCAGTTGGTCACCTTTACTACCATCTGGGGACTTTTTTCGATTATAAGAAGAGATTCAAAACGACACCTCAGTAATGGAAAATATTTTTTTATGTTACATAAAAATTTAATTTTCATATTGTGACCCTTCGATTTATGTATAATTTTTTTTTTATAATAAATGTGGAATCCACCATTTGTCACAATATGAGAATTGATTCTCATGCAACATGAGAAAATCAAATCCCTTCTTTTTTATAAGATAACACAGAAGTATATCCTGACCATACACAACCTAGTGAGAAAATATAAAACTAATCTTCATATGAGAGAGAGGCGAATTTTTTTTTAACACAAAAATTTCAAAAAATTGTTTTGGCTAACATTTAATCACTGGTCAAAGTAAATCCCTGAACGCACAGTTTCAATCCAGCTACTTGGGGGTTGGTGAGCAATATTTTCTCCCTAGAACTATCTAGTCGGTTGATAAATCACGGGCGAACATTCGAGGGAATTACCTAATAAGCATGTATCATCTAGAAAGGGCAAGGGAATAATTGGAATAAACTAAAAAGATACCCCGGCTGGAAAAAAATAAAGCAAGGAATCAGGAATATTCGACAACTTTTATTAAAAAAAATTAAACTTTCCCGTCGTGAACGATATCACTTTCTTTCTTTTCATTTGGTTTTATACTTGACTTTGAAAAAAAAAAATTTTATTTTGACGTGAGTTTTGGAAAGATAGTTTAAGGACATCGGTGGTTAAGAAATCAATCAACCTGAAGCTGGTTATTTACTATGTTTATGATGCAAATTTTGATATTTTAATTGTTAAACCATAAGATACTTCAAGATTCAATGTGTGGTACCATGTGTATTAATTATTATATTTAGTATGTATTTTGATTAGATTATTCTATGTTCAAAACATCTTATAATAGTTGAGATAGCTCCTGATAAAAATAATAATTATTTTTAAATAAAAACTAAAACCAATCAAGCACGAATTTACATTGATAGGAGTTGCGTTAATCGTAAATGAACATATGATGGGTGGATAGCTGCATGATCTAAGTTTTAACTATGTTAATTACTTAAAGATCAAATTGTTAGGAGCATTCTTTTGTACCTACTAGGTTTTTTTTGACATAAATGACCTACTTCGACCGAATCAAAGAGTTCGCTTAGTTGATTTGCACCGAGTAAACCGGTATACCATTTGATAATAAAAAGAAAAGAAAAGATTTACTGTTTTAATTCTGTTACCAACAAATTGATTTTAAATTATAGACAATTAGAAAACAAATATTTGTTTATAAGGAAGTATCTATCTCAAATACAAATACCAGTAATAACTTCAATTCATTCAACAGTTGTCTGTTGACGTCATCATACATTACGGAATATTAACTTCGTTTAACTAAATAAATTACAAAACACATTGAATACAAGCCCATGGCCTAGAAGCTCCGGTGAAGAAACCACTAAAAGCCGATCAAATCACAATTGTATCATGCAAACGAGTAAATTCAAGAAGCCTAAATAACACACCGTGAATAACACTAGTGCCATTATCACAATACAGATAACTGAACAAAATTGCACACATAAACAAAGCAAGACAACGCCATTAACACAAAACATACACATTACTCAAAAAAAAAAAAAAAAAAAAAAACAAATATAACATCTTAGCTTCCACATCCACCAGTCCCTCTCTTTATTCACTGATATAACAGAAGACTAGAAATGCCAAACCAAATGAACTAAGGATATCAATGCATGAACATCTCTGCGGAGGCCATAATCGGGTGAATTGGATAAGGAATCTGCCAGGGGTTGAGGAGAGAATCTGGTATCAGAGGGATCTCATCGGAGAACACATTAACATCTTCAGCGATCTCAAGGATGGAGTTCAAAAATCGCAATCGATCAGCGAGTTCCATTGTCTGAACCTTCACGATGTCATTGGCGGCTTCCATCTCCGCGTACTGTTCCTCCTTCACCTTTATGCTCTGAGCTAGCTGCTTATTCTCGCTTTGCAATCTGCTCGCTTCGTTGGTTAGGTCTTCCAGCTGTTTCTGCTTCCTCATCCGCGATCTCCTCGCCGATTCGCGGTTCGACAGCATCCTCTTCCTCTTCCTCTCGTCCATCTGCGGATCTCCACCTTCCGATCCTGAACTTACATGAAGCTGAGTCGAGGCCATTTCTTTCTCTTCTCAACCGATTTGGAGCAACGAGTTTTTCGATGGATGATTTTCTCAAGATTATGGAAATAAAATTTGCGGATCTAATTTAATGAACTAAAAAAACAGAGAGATCAAGGAATTGAGAGGAAGTTCATGAGAACACGTAGAACCAGTAGAGGAACGCAACGGAGAAGGAGTGCAGAAGACGAATTCGACGCATAAGGTTGGCGAGGGTCATAGAAATTCCGTAAACATCGAGGTGTTCTGCAAAAGCCCTGTGCTCTACACGCAGAAAGAAATCTATTAATCTAACTCAGTCCTAGATTGGAAGAACGGCTGTGGCTGAAAACACGCAATTTTCGGAAAAGGAGAAGGGAAATCACCGATTGAAGAAGAGTTATGAAACAAACAAGAAATTGGGTGAATGGTTTTCTAATAGATGGGTAGGTGGAAAGGTTTATTCGAAGAAGATAAACATGAAAGTGAAGTATAAGTTTTATAGGGAAAAACAAAAACGACAATGGAAAACGTGCAGCAGTGAACCTGCTTAGGAAATATCAGTTGAAAATCTCATCGAATCAAATATTAAAAATTAAAATTTTTTTTTTTCTAATAAAGCTTAATTGATACTGCGTCACAGCTGGCGGCAGACTGACGCAAGACAGCTTTTCCCCTCACATGTCCAACTGTTTTCAACTTTCTAAGTTTTGAGTTTTTTTTTCTTCTTCAATTAGAGAGTTAAAAAAGATAACTTCTTAAATTATAGACCTTATCTATGTATTTATGAATGTTCAGGAAGCGTATATTTGATTTAAAATATATAAAGTATGTGGAGGATTCATGTGAGATGTCACATTGAATACGTGTATGTAGGAACATGAATTTTGCGTGTACCTATTTCACTCCTTTAAGGTAAAATAAAAAAACAAAAAATCAAAAAAAATAAAAATTGAACCAAGAGACCAAAAAAGGATAGATTTTTGTTCACTTGCTAAACCAAAACAAGCACAAGTAGATGCCTCTATTATAAGTGAGAGTAGGTTTTATTGTATTAAAATTTTGATAATGTAAAATTTTTGTACCTATTTTTCTTTTCATATTATTAAATAAATAAAAATTAATTATCATTAATGAAGAAAGAGAGAGATACAAAATTTTTACATGACTTGATCATCTAAAATTTTAACATGAGATGATATATTTCCATTATAAGTACAATCTAAAATAAGTTAAAGTAACTGATTAAATAAAATAAAATAAAAGAAGTGGGTTTAATTAATTAGTGTTTTAAATGATTATTTTGAGATAAAAAATATAGAATTTAAAAGGCTATCTAAATTGTAATGACTTCAAAGATTTTTTTTAAAAGACTTTCTTTACAACCAATATTTATAAAATTGAATTTTAAAGTATTTTTATAGAATTTATAAGATTCGAAATGACACTATAAATTTATAAGATTCTAAAAAACCAAATGAATTTTTGACTAACATTCAAAAGTGATTCTTAAAAAGGATAATCAAATCAAAAGTTTATGGGAAAAGTGTGTATCATTTTAAAGGATGTAAATTTGTGTCATTTTAAGAGAGAGAAAGAGATAGATAAAGGAGGAGAGAGTTGACAAAAAAATAAAGTGTGGGTCCCGTCTATTTGTGAGAATGAAAGGATATAAGTTGTATCATTTAAAAGGATAATCACTTTTCCCAAAATTTATATGCGTAAATTTTATTAAAACTTTGTGATACCTTTGCATGCTATGGAGCATGTTATTCATATTTAAAAAAATTTATTTCAATTTTATTTCAAATTTTTAAATTTTTTATTAAAATTATTATATGAAATTATTTATAATAAATACAAATATATTTATTTCAATTTAATAGATCATATATTGAAAAGCTGACATATGCTATGTAGCACGGGACACGTGATACAATACGACACGACACTCCGACACGTTAATTCTAAAAAATGTTGGATTTCGACACGTTAGGACACGTTTTGATATTAAATAATATTTTTAATTTATGTAGTGTATATTATATTTAATATTCAGTAATTTAACAAAAAAATGAATATAAACTTATAATATTCATAAATTTTGCAAAGAAACATAAGATATCTCAAATATTTATATTAAATTCAATAAAATGGTAATCGCAATCCAATGAATCTAATAATTGGAACTAAAAACTCAACGCAACGCAACCTTTTAACCTTTTTTTGAATTTTTATAACGCATGTTGAAGTGTCCGAGAATATCGGGAAGTGTCGGACACGACACGTCAGATTTTTTGAAGTGTCGGTGCTTCATAGGACATATGTACTATGCAATGAGCATTACTCTTTTGCTCATTGTCTTGTCAAACAGTATCTTGAATTCATTATTGTATAAGAATGTTTAACATTATTGAGTAAATGCTCTTTTAACTCAGTGACGAAAACAAGTTATGCAATAGTAACAACGAGTTTTTTTTCCTTGTTACTTAACAAATAAATATTGAAATTTTGTTTCTCATTATGTGTTTGATTTTTTTATTGGGAACATACGGATTATTAAACATGTTTATCGTCAACGTATTACCAGTGTTGCCATTATATCAACAATAACATAAAATGTAACACGTCGTTATATACAACAAACACAATCATAAATCATAAATCATTGGTTAATCACGAAGAAGAATAACATAAGGACAAATCCTTGATAAAATACATAAGAGTAAAAAAAAAAAACACCTTGGCTTCAGTGGCGGACCCAGAAAATTATATGCACGGGACGAAAATTTTAATAAATTCAACTTATAAAATTTTAAATAAAATATAATTTAACAAGTACATTAAATTGACAAATTTAACATAGATTATTTCATTGTCATATGCCATGTCAATGATGAAAAGTAGGAGAATCACAATCTTAGACCAAAAAACATGTACTACGATCTCAAGAGATGCATCCAATCACATAACTAAAATAAATCCAAAAAGCGGGGGAAGCAAGTGGAACCCAAATTAGGCAAGCACCTAAAACTAACATCATAAAGTTCCATAATGCCACATGACTACAGACCCATGTACTTCAATTATCAAGCACCATAAAGCTAAACAAATAAATTTCAAAAATTATTGCAAACTACAAGTATTTTATACCCGTTTTTTTTTTCTCTTTCTTCTTGTTTTTGAGCATTCGAACAACATGGAACTACAAAAAGATCAAAACTTTACAAAGAGAAAGTGAAAATACTCAAGGAAATGGGTATCAAGCTTCTTTTTCATGCTAACAGATTTTGGGTATCAAATGAAGCAAAAGAATGAGACTCGGAAAGTGAAATTGAAAGCTTTGAACAAAAACACTATACCGATCATCAACAAAATGAAATCAATGCAACTCATTTCAGATCCAAAGGGCACACAATGCTAATTTTGTTAAAGTAACCCACCATTTATGAAAAATGAAACATACTATGTATTTTTTGGGATGTAAACATTTTTTTCCAGATTTTAGAGGGGGCGGCCGCCCATGCACGCCCCCCATGTAGGTCCGCCCTTGCTTGGCTTTGAGAAAATGTTAGGTAGATTGTGAGACATTACAATAAAGAAATCTCGAGGGTTAGGGTGAGATTATGAGAGATACATCATACATGCTATTTATACTTCTTACTAAAAAGTCTCACAAAATTAATATTAATAAAAAATTCATTAAAATCGTCATATTTTTGAATACTACAAAATTATTTTTTCTTTATTTAAAATCCTAATTGAATACTACCGGATTTGGACGAACTCTAAAACAATATTTTAAAATCCTAATCGCAAATCACGTGACTTTTTTACAATCTTTTAAAATCACAATTGAATACTAATGAGTTTTTTTGTATAAAAACAATCCATTAAAATCTCAATCCATTATACCCCTAAATTTATGTATGTTTATTTCTTTTTAAATTTGTAGTTAATTTTTTAAATGATTTAAAATAATTAAATAAGTTTTTAGAAAGTTAAAACTCGAAAAAAATATAAAATGTTACATAAAAATATTTAAAAATAATAATAAAACGCACCTGAAATAATTTTTAGATAGACATTTTAATAAGTACTTAACTTGGGTCAACATAAGCGATCTAACGATGAAATTGTCTGGGTGTCACATGGGTGTAACAATATCCTATCCCTTTAATAAGTACTTATAAAAAAAATGAAATTTCAATGAATCGTGAAAGTTAATTTAGTTAAAAGTTCTTATATAACCAGCATACCAAAAAAAAAAAAAAAGTTATTATATAACAAATAGATCATCAATTGAATTCATCTGCGAAAGTAGGCAAAGTAGCGAAAATTCCAAAAATGAATTAACCATTTGGCAAAAAAAAATAGATCATCATTACGAAGGAATTACTGCTAACCCTAGGATTTATTTATTTGCAAATACAATTTCACATAATGAACTCCATTTTCATGAACCATTTTACAATACGACTCAAGCAATATACCTACTTCGCAGTTAGCATGTTCTCAATCTTTGCCATTCATCTCCATTTCTACATATCCAACGGTTAACACTAATTATCCCTTCAAAAGAAGGTGCACCTTAAACAGTTAAACATTCCCGCTGAAGAATTAGCTCTTTCAAACGGTGCCTAAGATTGAAGGCAAAGAGTTACACTCGTGCCAACTTCCTTTAGTCCGTTTGGCATGATAAACAAACCGGCCCGGCCCATTTGGTTAGTAAATGGGCCATACCAGTTTTTTTGGATCCAATGGGCCCGTTTCCATGGTGGCAACATCTTCATCCGCCATGGCCATTGCGTTTCACCAAATCTGAGAATTTCACAGATCGTCGTCGGAGTGAGTTGGATTGGCAATTTGGCATAGCAAATCATAGCAGAGGGAAAAGAGAAGAGAAAGAGGGAAAATGGTGGCAGATGAAGTACCAATGGACGACAAAGCAAAGAGGATGAGAGATCTGTTATCAAGTTTCTACTCTCCAGACCCTACCATGTCCTCCGACTCCGGCAACGCCTCCTCCAAGCTCGACGACATCAACTCTACCTCCTTCGATCCCGATCAGTACATGAACATCCTTGTAACCCTCCATCAATCTACCAATATTCTTTTTCTCATTTTTTTGTACTTCAACCGATGAACTATGCTTTTTTGTTTGTGTTGAAACTATTCATTGCTATCGTTTGTGGAAGACGAGTTTGAATTTGGAACACGAAAGATTTTATTAAATGTATTAATTATCGTAGGTGCATAAGTCCAATTTGGAAGGGCTACTCCAGCGGCATGTTGAAATGGCAGCTGAAATAAAGAATCTCGACACTGACTTGCAAATGCTAGTCTACGAGAATTACAACAAGTTCATCAGCGCTACAGATACTATAAAGAGGTATACACTATACAGTTAACAAATTCTTAATGCACATTCTGTTTAGAGGGTGGTGTCTAAAAGAATGATAATCAATATTTGCTTGTCAAACAGGATGAAGAGTAACATTTCAGGGATGGAGACTAATATGGAACAGCTTCTTGAGAAGGTAACCGTAGCACTCATTTATTCAGTCCAATTTTGAATTTTGTTTTCATTCCGCGAACTTTATTGAAAAGAAGCAAAATGAAGAGAGGAAGATAGGAGAGTTTGATACGAATCTATATATATTTTTCCCCAATGCAGATAATGTCTGTGCAGTCAAGGAGTGACAGTGTTAACACTTCTCTATTTGACAAAAGGGAGCATATTGAGAAGCTGCATCGGACTTGCAATCTTCTTCGTAAAGTTCAGGTATAAAAGCAATCATGCATATTTTTCTTGGCTTCACTTCATTGTTCACTGCAATTTTTGTGTTTCCACATGTCTGTTCTTGTTCAAGTCTTTTTTTTTATATAATTCTTCTATATATATTGTCATGCATGACAGTTTTAACTCTTCATGATAAATGTCTTTGGAATATGACTTACACGCTTTTCAATCCTTGTTGAAGAGTAGTTCATATATGATCTACCTGATAGACTTGGCAAGTGCATCAAATCAGAGGCATATGCAGATGCAGTCAGGTTCTACACAGGAGCAACACCAATTTTTAAGGTTGTGTTTGGCTGATATGGTTTCTAATTCAATCCCTTGATTACTTTTACACAGCATGTTGATCTAGGTCTCAAATGAAATATCTTGGTTTTTCCCCCCTCTTTATCAGGCATATGGAGATTCATCATTCCAGGATTGTAAGCAAGCATCTGAAGAAGCAATAGCTATCATAGTAAAAAACTTGCAGGTATAGTTCTTTCACCTTTTCAGGCTCTTTGGACATGGGCCAATCAGCCAAAATGCAAGCCAGGGGACATTATGGATTTCTTCATTTATTCCTTATTATGCTGACATCATTTTGGTCATGTAAGATCAAATATTATGGATTGTTTAATTGTTATTCTGCTGTATCTAACCTCCCTCGTATAAACAGCCATATCAGCTAATTACATGGTATGAGGCTCTTGGTGGATAGCTATATGTTATCTTATTTACTGGCTGAATTCATTATAAAATTTGATAGGATTGGTTAATCCTATCCATGCTTTCTAATGCACTCTTCCAAACATGGGTAAAACTTGAAAGATTATGGATCCCTGTTAACTTAAAATCTCAAATATTATGCGTAATAAGTAGTTGATGCTCAAGTTTGTTTTTTGAAGAAGCTTGTCATCATGATTTGACATTTTTCTCTCTAACCAGGAGAAGCTATTTTCAGATTCTGAATCAATACAATTGAGAGCTGAGGCTGCAGTGCTGCTTAAGCAGTTGGATTTCCCGGTTTGTACTTTTTTTTAATAGCAGAATGGCATTTTGTATTTTGTTGTGACATGATGGGATTCTATCAACTAGTAGTTATTTTCTGAACATTTACTAGTAATGACTGTCCTTATGATGTGAAATCCCGTTCTCTGTATGGAGAGTTTTGGGCATCCTTAATGTGCTGTTTCCCTCCCTCTTTACAGAGAGAAATAACATTATTTTCTCAGGTTTTATGAATTAAGGTCATATGATTGCAGGTTTTCTATTTATTGGCAGGTGGACAATTTGAAGGCAAAGTTACTTGAGAAGTTAGAACAATCTATTGCAGACATTCAGCTGAACCCTGAAGAAATTAACAATGCTTCAGTGGACCTTTCTCCTTTAGCTTCTGCTCATGAGGTAACTAGTGGCAGAGTAGTATCCTTTTGTTTGATGTCCTCCTCCCTCTCTGGTATTACTATCCTAATTTTGAATACTTAAGATGTTAGCAACAGACCACATTATTGTTACATGTGTATCTTAGAACTCCGTTTCAAGCAAGATATAAATGATTCTGTAAGTAATATGCGACACTGATTAGTACTTTGTGAGATGCCTATCTTAGGTGGTACATTCTTATAGAAGATAGATTGTTGCACTGTTTGAGAAGATTCATTTATATATGTAGCTCTAAAACTGTTGAAGTTCATGTGATGGAAAGGAATATGTTGACTTGGCTAATAACCAGAAAATAAAGAAGAGAGTAACAATTAGAGTGATGGTTGATTTATCTGCCTAGAGAATTGATGAATGGAATATTGTTCCAATTCAATTTAAAATTTTGTTTATTTGTTTTGTTCTGCTATTTAGCCTAATTTACTGTCACTAGTACATATATTTTCTTTGGCATCCGAGGTTATGAGACTAATGAATTAGCATCTGTTTCTGTTCCCATTTCTTAACATAGGAAGCCATTCATGAATTTGTGGAGGCAGTTCGTGCTTTTCAAGTAATATTCCCTGATTCAGAAGGGCAATTGGTTACACTTGCTCAAGACTTGGTTACCAAGTTAGTATCTTTGTGTACAATAGGATGCTTTTTTATTGACTGTACATAAAGTTTTTATAATATGTGCACTTCTTTAATGTTTTCTAGGAACTTTGTTATTACCGAGGAATATGTGAAGACACAGATTTGCCCAGGAGATCTAATTGGTGTTCTTGGTAAGTAGTATGACTTTGCTGTTACTTAAGTGTTTTTCCAGTTTCTGGACATGCACTTGATTTATAAAGCCTGATGGCTTTTTACTTTCAGTCTCACCTTGAGTATATGAGCCAACGATCTTTGACTCCTGTTTCTGTTATATAATATTTTTTTATATGAATTATGGCATTTTTCTTGTCCTTTTTTTATATATGTATATCCAAGGGTAAAGCTTCATATAAGGATTGCCGTCACCCCTACCCTCGCTAGTCGGGGTTTAATGGGGAGTTTTTTTTTTCTTTTTTTCTTTAAAAAAAAAAAAGATGTAAGTTTCTTTTTTTTTAATCATCAAGCGATCCTGTTCTGTTTCTTACTTTTTGTGAATGTACACAAAACCTTTCTTCTATGGGAATTGCTTTAGAACCTTTCTTCTCTAAGTGCTGACTGTATGCATCCATTTGGTTCTGTTTTGTCTTTCTTGATATCTTCTATTGCAATTAAGTATTATTCTAATCATGTCTCTTGGATGATTTATTACAACCATAAGAAGATGCTTATCATAATCTCCATTTTTTCTGCAGCTATATATGCATCTTATAGATGTTGTGCTATATATGATAAATTGAAAGAGTTTTCTTCTATAATTTAAAAATTTAATGCATTGAAACCAGTATTTAATCACTAACACAATTGTGTTTTCATGAAATATTTAAAATGTTAATGAGTGCACTTGCTTCTGTACATCTTGGCAACAATTTATCAAACTACCAATTTTCAAAGGCAAAATGAAGATTTATCATCTGATATTGTGATGGCAAAGGGAAAAGCTAAGTTTCATTTGCCTTGTTCAATAAAATGAAAAAAAAAAATACTTTATTTTATCAATTGTTCTTTTTACTGTTATCCATGTGCAAATTTTCAATATATTTGTGTGTCCAAGCCATTTTTCTTCTTGAACTTATAACTCTTCTATATGCATATTATTTTAATCGTTAAATCAATTTCATTCTTTTGTAACTTGACTATGGTTTCTTTAAATGAGTAATTACAGGAGTTGTCTGGAATGATGTACTCCTCATAGATGAAGTTTTGCCGGAAGCATCTCTATCTGACCATTCTCTCGAGGTTATCCATCAAAGTTATTGCTCAAATTTGATTCTGATATAAGTTGTAGCTTTTCAATTCCCCCTTCTCCCTTTATTTTTCAGTATATAGTCATTATGAATTTCATGTTTTAGAAACAGATTTTCATCAATTAACCATAAATATTTCCAGGCTGTCAAGGGTGTTGTCACGTTGTATGTTAGAAGTGCATTTTCTCATCTTCTGCAAGATATCTCAGGTCAGTTCTATGACTTGTATTCAGAAAATTTATATTAAGTTTCAGCTTGAAGGTTTTGAAATATTTACTCTGCCACACTATAGGGGAATCAGGAAATTAAAAATCTCAGTTTGTTGGTTTGTGACAAGGTGACTGCTTGTTTTTTAATCAAAAGCATACAATGCTGTAAATTATGTTGCTGCTGATCCTTGCTTGTCAACATAACTCGTTGTTTAATATATATTCACAAAATTTGAGCTAGTGGAAAAATTTAATAGAAAGTTGTTTTCATACCTTTGCTCTGAGTTAGCTTCTGTTTGGTAGATTCCCTCTTAAAGGTCCTGAAAAAGGATGGAGCAGAGCAGTACTCTCTCGAAGTTGCTCTTGAAGCTAGCTCAAAAGCAGTTCTCCAAGGAGGCATGAATGTCTTGCTGGTAAGCACATTTGTCTGCTTAGACTCATCTGTATAAGGTTATATGTAATTATGTATACTTGTAATACCATTTTTAAGTTTTTCTGTTATTTCTGTTTTGTGTTGTTTCATTTACATTTTATCCGTCTCTTTCAGGACTTCCACAAAATTTTGGATCATGACTCTGGGATCCTAGTTAGACTAAGAGAGTTAATCATTGACTGGGTTCAAGGAGGATTTCAAGACTTTTTTAGGCAACTTGAGGATCAGTTCATTCTGTTTTCAAGAAGAAATAATTCTGCAGCTATTCTAGTACATGGTTTGGCAGAGGGAGCTCAAGGTGACAAAGCTTTTACTGGCCTTGTCCTAGTGCTGGCTCAATTGTCTGCTTTTATTGAACAAACTGTCATCCCAAAAATCACTGAGGCAAGGATCCCTTAATGGGTTTAGATTTGATTCCTGAAAATGGATCAATTTCGGTGGTTAGATTTCTTCCATATCCTCACGTACACCTTAAAATTTTCCTTGTAATCTTCAGGAGATAGCTGCTTCCTTTTCTGGTGGTAGTGTTAGAGGCTATGAATCTGGACCTGCCTTTGTTCCTGGAGAAATCTGTCGAAAATTTCGGTCAGCTGGTGAAAAATTCTTGCACCTGGTATGTTTTCAAGTTCATATTTTCTTTTCAATGGAATTGCAATTTGTATTGAGACACTGACTGTATATTATCCTTGTCTTCATTTCACTCCCTTCCTCATTCTTATTCTTCTATTCCTTAGATAATTCCTACGAGCCTGCTTGGTGTTTTCCAGCTTGATTTTACAATGTTTTACCAGATAATATTTGTATTTGTTTTGGAGGATATCTAATCTCTATTTATTCTTCGTACCTTTTTTTATGTCTTCATCATTAAAAAATGGGGATAAAATTATCTCTTACAGACATAAAAAGTATATGGGGCCAATGTTTTCTTTTTCTCTCTCTTCCCTTCACATGGACCCCACACACACTTTTATGTGTGTGTAGAAGATAAATTTATCTTCTATAACATGAGAAATATTAATCTTTTAAAAAATTATCTTCAAGTTAAGCAGCTTTTACATGTACTGTTCCATTCTTTTCAGTACATAAATATGAAAACTCAGAGAATATCACTTCTCCTGAAGAAGAGGTTTGCCACACCTAATTGGGTTAAGGTTAGTCTGTACATGCCCTTTTTTTTTTCAAAAAAAAAAAAAAAAAAAAAAAAAACTGTTAAGCATCTTTTAAGAAATTGAATCTGAAATTTTTTCTTTGCTTTGCACAGCATAAGGAGCCAAGAGAAGTTCATATGTTTGTTGATTTATTTCTTCAAGAGGTTGGTATATCTGTATTTTTAAATTAATTACTCTGTTTTCTATGTCTTTTAAGTTGCTTTGAATGGTATTGTAATTGAATATCAGTCTTACTAAATCTTACTTATTTGGAATAACTGAATGAGCATGAAGCGTTATATGTCTTTATTCCATGAACATGTATTGTAATTAATTGAAGCAAAATGGAGGAGAATTTTTACTCCCTTTCTGTTCCAGCTTGAAGTTATTGTCAATGAAGTGAAGCAGATTTTGCCTCAAGGTATACGCAAGCACCGCAGGACTGACAGTAATGGAAGTAGTGCTTCATCAAGGAGCAACCCCTTGCGGGAGGAGAAAATGGTTAGGTCAAATGCTCAAAGGGCAAGAAGCCAGCTTTTGGAAACACATCTAGCAAAATTGTTCAAGCAAAAAGTTGAAATTTTCACAAAAGTAGAATATACACAGGTATTGAGCGATAATATTGGTGATTTAAATTTAAATAATTGGTTGCAAGCCGTACTTGCTTTTATATGATTTCATTGATTGCGGATCCCGATTAGTTTGGAAATAATGTGATGATGTTAAATTGGCTGGGGGCCATGATATCATTTTTGCTTAAATACTACAGGAGTCTGTTGTTACAACTACAGTTAAATTGTGCCTTAAAAGTTTACAAGAATTTGTCCGACTTCAGACTTTTAACCGGAGTGGATTCCAGCAAATTCAATTGGATATCCAGTTCCTAAGGATCCCTTTAAGGGAAATAGTTGAAGATGAAGCTGCAATCGACTTCTTGCTTGATGAGGTTGGAAAAAGTCTTACTTTGGGTTCTCATTTTGTATATCGGTGTTATACTTTTTTTTTCCCATGAGAATATTACCTTTAGTTTTACTCATTTTTTGTTGTAAACTCATATCTCGACCCTAGCTTCTCCCTATGTTCTCTATGCGTATTTGATTTTTGTATTTTTTTCACAGGTAATTGTTGCTACTGCTGAGCGGTGTCTTGATCCAATTCTATTGGAGCCTCCCATACTGGACAAACTTATACAATCAAAGTTGGCTAAAACCAGGGAACAAAACACAATCTCTTCATAAACATTTTGTGGGTGTAGAGGCTATATTGATCATGTCGACTTTTCATAACTTCTCCAGAAACCGTAATTTCCTTGTATGTGTTTTAATATGTATATTCAATATTGAGTATATAAAGAAGAGCTGAAGAGAAGGATGTGTTTGTTGTATTTGTCATCTCTCTAGAATTAGTTATGGTTTTGGCAGTTGATAGTCAACTTGTTTCCTGTTTGTTCACTTTGTAAATCTCTTGTAACATGTCACATTACCATATTGTTATTTGTAGAAGTATTGAAACTCGAGAAAGTTATATCCATTCATAACTCGAGAGCTCATTTCTATCCGTGCATGAATTAGTGTCGTACTCTCTGGAATTTTTTTATGATGGGAAGAAAATAAAAGATATTATATTATGAATAAAGTCCTTATTATATGATTTTATTTTATTTTTTTCCCCACGAGAGCTATGTGGTTGGGTTGGAAGATAGGGTTTTCTTTTTTTTAGGGAGAGACTAACTATTAGGATTAATAGTTTATTATTATTATAAAATTATATGGGGGCAGGATATTCTTACACTGGTACAAGAGTTAGAAGTCTTATACCCAATCTTGACCATTGACCCACTTGTATCCAATGTTTCAAATTACTAAAAAATTAGAGTCCTTAGATATAAGTGGGATCAATGGATAAGATTGAAAGTGTAACTTACATTGGTATAAAATAATCCTGACCCAAAATATATTATACCTAGAGTAATTAAAAAAAAAAAGGTTTAGGGAGGGCAGTTGTGAACCTTGGCCCCTCACTTGGGTCGGATGATTATGTCTCAATAATATTACAACCGTGTAATTAGCTTTTTACATTTTTTGTTGTTGTTGATCCAAGTTGAAATTAAACACATTCTAATATAAATTACCTAAGCCTTTCATCTCTAGACCAAATCTTGTGGCTTAGCTCTTAACATCTTAATTAGATTCAAATGTATATATTGATATCCGAGCGTAGTCTCAATCTTGATCTCGTTATTGTCGAGAATGATCTCAAACTCCTTCGTCTCATCATAATAGATCAGGCAAAGGCCATTTCGCACTACACACATCTTTGTACTTAAGCAATGGTGACATGCCATAGGGTGGGAAAAATTTCCCCACAATGCCACATCAAAGTCCCATTGGCTCATCCAAAAATGATGGTAGCTTAGTTGGCGTCAAGGAGCTGAGCAGATGGGGTAAGAGCATGTGTTTGATCTTTCCTAGTACCGTATTTGGATGGGCTTAAACTCTTAATCTCGGTACCTACCCCGAATCAGACTAGTTGCGAAGTGATGAACCGATAAAAATATTTGAAAAAAAAAATCATGTTGGCTTTGCTAGCACGATCATTTTTTTCTTCCCACATGGCCTAGGATCATCAATTGATAAACACCGCCCTTCGTGGTAAGGGTGGTTATAACTAGGAGCACTACCTCATCAGGCGAACATAGATCAACATTAAAATCACCTTTTGTGTTGGTATTCGATGAGTCATTATCCATAATTGGAATTTTATATACTTTATCCTCATCATTGTCCGCAACCCACATAGGATTCGCTTTTTCTTCCCAAATGTGATTTGACTTAAAAATGGTGGAGGTGGAGGCCTAGGTGAGGATACATTCTTATTTTCATTATCAAAACATAATTCCCTATTGTACTATTGATTAAATCAGATCCATTGACGACTCACGCAAAGAGGACTTACCAGAGTCTACTTCCACATACAACTCAATTAATCTTTTGAGACCAACTCATAAATGCATTTATCACACATCATATTATATTCATCAACGACTTCCACATCAATAAATTGTCCATCTCTAACGCCAAGCAAAAGCACTATAATAAGAACATTTGGTAAAAGTTTTGCCCAATCAGAGCACGTTTGATAGGGAAAAGTTTTTGTCCTTTTAAATGATAGAACTTATGTCATTTCACTCTTACAAAGAGATGAGACCTACATTTTTTTTTGTTCACTCTCTCTCCCTCTTTATTTATCTTTTTCTCTCACTTAAAATAACACAACTTTGCATACTTTAAAATGACACACACTTTCCCCCGTTTGATACGTTTTGTCATATTAATGTAGTCAAACTCGTAGGTGGCAAGTACGTGATCAGTCCCGTATGGATTCATTACTGGACCAGTGCCCATGTTGGCTCGTCTCATGTAGTCCTATAAGCTTGGCATACGGCACTACAGTCCCATCAGTTTCCTTATGTGGCTAGTCCCGTCCGATAGTCCCACGAGACTCTTGGACAAGCTTCTTTGTGTGAGGTGGGTAGGAACAAATATATGAAGCAAAACAAAGTATTGATCAACTTATGCTTCTTCATTGAACACTGTACATTGTGTGGGGACTGAGAGTCTCAAAGGACTATCTGATGGGACTACAGTGCCGTATGCCAAGCTAACGAGATTACATGAGATGAGATGATTGGACATGGGTCCCGTAATGAATCCATACGCGACTGGTCCCGTATCTACATTATTATAGCAAAACATATCAAACATACTCTGACTGGGCAATATAAATAGGCTACGTTACAAGTTACTAAGTTTATAAGGGAATATAAATAGGATTTAAAAAACTCTAATAACAGTTATTCATGGACTCAAGTCATCAATATGTAAAATATGAATTATACTCAACTAAAAAGAAAGAAAACAAAGCTCGAACACAAAACAAATAAAATGGAAAAAGATGAGGAGAGAGGAATTTCTCTATTACGTTTATATATAAAACCATGTTATTCCTTATAATGAAAATAATATTATCTCGTGTTATGAGGAACAATAATTCCTTTAGATCAAATGCAACCTATTAATAACCTCGACTTATAGATCAAATTCTTTTGTGCACTTATTAATTTTTGAACCACAAAGAGGTTTTAGAAAGAAAAAAATGGGAAAGTGATCATTTTGTCACGTTTGGACAAAAAATTTATCAGACTGCCACGCCAACAGTAAATTTTACCAAAATGCCACGCGGCATAATTCGCTACACAGTATAGCGAATTATGCATGCAAGTAATTCGCTACACAGTGTAGCGAAATATGCCACGTGTCAAATTTTCAGAAATTCGCTACCTAAGATAGGGAATTATGCCAAAATATCAAAATTGGACATGTGGCATTAGCGAATTATGCCAAAATATCAAAATTGGACATGTGGCATTTTTAGTTCTAACGTGGCATATTTCGTTACTCTGTGTAGCGAATTACTTACATGCATAATTCGCTACACTGTGTAGCGAATTATGCCGCGTGACATTTTAACAAAATTTACTGTTGGCATGACAGTCTGATAATTTTTTTGTCAAAACATGACACTTTGGTCACTCTCCCAAAAAAAAATTGCCTTGCTCGTTTTTATTTGGGGTTGAGATTTAGTAGCTCATATAACATGCGAGTGAAATAGAGACTGACTAATTTTTTTTTTTAAAAAATAGAGTTTGACTTCGGTATCGACCTAGCCATCTAGCATGAAAAGACAAATCTAACCTATCAAAAAATGTCAAGTGTTACACCGACTTAGTGTACGGATTTTAATTCTCTACTTTGATCCACAATATAAATAAAGGATTTATCATCTATTATTTAATATGATTACGAAAAATTTTCTACACTCACAACATTTTGTGGGATCCGCAGCAAAAAAAACTCCGGCACGCAAAACGAATCTCTATAACATAACACAATCATTTTTCCTACAACATAACTCTTATATAACGCATAAATAAAATAGTAGATCATAAATGATTTTGATAATTATTGTATTATCGGCTGTTTTCAGATTAATGTACAAGATTAAATTTTTGATAAAATTTTATAGAGATATAATTTTATTATTATCAAATAGTATTACTATCAATGTCAATGTCACTATCACTATCAGTTTATTTCATTATTAAATCGATTATGTTGGTCCAAAATTATATTTATTTCCTTATTTGTATTATTATGATTCTTCATATTTAATGTAAAATTATTAAATATAAGAAATTATAATCATAGGAGGAAAGTGTCACCTTCTCGGTTGTGCGATTAGTCCCATCCTTCCTCCGGCAGCGAAGCTCAATGCACCCGCTGTTCCAATGAGGGGCTAGCCTACAGGGCCGTATCCCGAGGGCAAGATGACTGGAGGAGGTTGAATGGGAATACCTCTGGTTATACCAAAAATAAAAATAAAAATAAACATAACATATTAAATATAGGGAGAAGAAAGAAAATTTTTAAAGAGTTAAATCAGAATTGTTGGATCATAATCGATATAACCGTAAAATAAATTGGTAGTGACATTGATAGTAACATTAATCGATAGTAACAAATATCTATCTCAATTTTATAACTTAAATTAATAGTTAACAAATTTAGATATTTGTCTTATTTATTATCTAATACTTTTAACAATTTAAAAAGTAATTTTTTTATGCTGCCCTTAATTAAAAGATGCATATTTCTTTAATTTAATAATATTTGTTAAATTTTAAGATTTTTGATAGGATAACAAGAGAATTTTTACTACCGAAATCTTCTACTACCACCTCACTACCTATCTAATTACCATTGGATCAATATTTTTTCTTTTTTCAAAAACTTTTTAACATTCTTTCTTTGATTCAATGGTAATTAGATAGGTAGTGAGTTGGTAGTAAAAGATTTTAATACTAAGAATATCATTCCTCGGATAACAAATACAATATTTCCGAGTAGTCGTGCATTTGTCATTACGCGTAAGCTTCATCTAATCCCGTAATGCCCAATTCAATTTTGGTTCTCGCTTTTGCAAAACGCAACATTTCAATTAATATTATTATTACTTTTCCAAGTCGAACATATTTCCTGAACTAAATATTTTTCAAATAATAATTTTCCAATTTCGTCCTCTACCTCGCTCTCTGGCTCCATCGTGGACACCAAAGAAACAGGGCAAAATTCAGGCTCCTCCGTCGAGAGACCAAATTGCAATTAAAGAATTATACTCTAATTTTCTTTTCTTTTTTCCCATATAAGTGCAGAACCCTATTAATCTTTTCCTTATTCAATTCCAAACGCGTCGAAACAGAAAAGGTTAGTAATGAAAACCCGATTAATTTTCTGCTGTTCTGAGATTTGCTTTTTCGGCAACTGTATTTACAATTGGATTTTCTACGCCGGGACCCTATCTTGAAAAACATTGTTCATTGCATTTAAATACAGCTTTTTTGTTTCGGATTCGTCGTCTTATTCTTTCTTAAATATTCATGTGGCTTTTCGAATGGACTTTGGTGACTTCGAAGAAGTGAAAGCCATAATTGTAGCTGCTCCACTATCTTCAACGCGAACTATTTTACAGGTTTTTTTCCCTGTTGTCCTCTTCCCTTTCGGTTTTTTTCCGTTTTCATTTTCTGTTACTTTGTTTTATTCTGTTTGAACTGTTTCGTTCTGCTTTTATTAATTGTTCTCCAAATTATAAAGCATCGTTTGCGTTGCAGCTTCCTAGTTTGATTTCTCTTTTAGAGATCCTTGCTTGTTCTTAATGTTCAAAATGGAACTAACCTAACCACCATTTAGGTTTTGCCACAATCTGTTAATCTCTCCATTTGATACCGGTTACACCATTGCCATGCATGCACAAGAACAAAAACAAGGGAACTTCTTTTGAATTTAATGGAATCGAGATTGAAAATGGATGTTACTTTTTTCTTACGAAATCGAGAGTAATTATGGCTTGTGCTGTGTCATGTGATGCACTATGTAATGCAGATGTACTTGGAAAGATTGAATTTGTAGCATATCTGTACTTTTTATGTACTGTAGTAGTTTGTTCTTTTGCTGTAGGCTGTTTCCCAAACATGGATTCGCAGAAGTGCAAACCTTCTGGTGGTGCATCTTCCGTTAGTGTTGCACCTTTGAGTGTTTCAAATCAGATGGGTGAGATGGCTAGGTCCGTCAAGAATATGGGAGCTGTTGAAACTGATGTGGATATAGAGCTCAGGGAAGTTTACTTTTTAATCCTACATTTTTTGTCTGCCGGGCCATGCCAGAGAACTTTTGTACAGTTCAGGAATGAACTTTTAGAGCATCAGCTTCTACCTAGAAGATATCATGCTTGGTTTTCTAGAAGTGGTGAGCCCAGCGGGGATGATGTTGACGACAATGATGACGTCTCTTTACCTTTAAATTACAACAATTTAATGGACAGGTATTTTTGGTTCATATAAGTGTCTAACATTTAAAAAAGGGTAGTTGTAGTCCGTAGTCAATGCCAGCATGCATGAAAATTTCTTGTTATTTAAGCATTTAGTGGGAATTCTTTTTATTTATTTGGAGTTTAGTATTGAAAATGTTTTTATTTTTTAAATAAAAAAAAGGAAAAGAAACTTATGAAAGAGTGTGATTGCTATTGTTAGAGGTATCTCCATTTAGAGATTACAAGGAAATGGAGGACACTTCATATTTTCATCCAAGGAGTTGTTATTTGGTTTGAAATTTTTTTCTCTGAAGTTAGTAATGGCTGCTTCTTGATATTACATGTATGGGCACTGATTATTGGTCATTTTCTGTAACTACAAGGTATCCTCACATAGCTAAGGATCACTTGGTAAAGCTTCTGAAGCAATTAATGCTAAGTGTGGCCCATCCTTTGCATGGAAAACATGGAGGAAGTAGTCCTAATGCAGCTGATGTTCCTACTTTACTTGGATACGGTTCATTTTCGCTTCTTGATAGTACGTGATATGCTATTGTAATCTTCTTTCTCTAGTTGATCATTCAAGCTAAGATTTAAAGATTTTATCTTAAGATACACTGAAATAATGTCTGCGATCTTAGGCTATTATATTAATGCATCGAATTAGTGATTTTTATACATCTATTAATGATTTTCTTTTCTTGTTCTTAATGTTCAGAGGGATGTATTAATATGTTAGGGCTAGCTGTAAGTTACTAGGTTTGGGATGGATATTTCAAAATGTATTAATATGTTAGGGCTAGCTGTAAGTTACTAGGTTTGGGATGGATATTTCAAACCCTCTTTCAGTTTCTGCTTTGGTAAGAATTGATAATTGAGTGGATGAACTACTCAATTATATTTGCTTCATAGAATACAGAGTTTACAATGATTATCTTTGGCCAGTACAGTTAGACTGGTTCTGGGGCATATATAATTTAATTGTTGTGTGGCATTTAGTAATGAGCATGAATAAAAGGGGCAAGATTATTTATTTTTAAATACCGGATCAGATAGTTGTTCTGGTCTTAACCTTTTTACACATGTAGTACTGATATGAAGCTTCATAGAATACAGAGTTTACAATGATTATCTTTGGCCAGTCCAGTTAGACTGGTTCTGGGGCATATATAATTTAATCATTGTGTGGTTGGTAGTAATGAGCATGTATAAAAGGGGAAAGGTCCAAGATTCTTAATGTTTTAAATACTGGATCGGATAGTTGTCCTGGTCGTGCCTTTTTACACATGTAGTACTGATATGAAGCTTCTATTGGAAAATTTGCATTTAAATATTTCTCGCAATTGCTTTAGTTGGCCCTGTTCCCTGCATTAACCAGGGAATATATATGTAGAATAATGGTATTTTTGATGTCTAATTAATTTATTTTAATCCTTGTGTTTGTACAGTTGATAGAAAAACAGCTGACAAGCAGGTTAAGCCACCTCCAGTTTACCTGCGTTGGCCACATATGAAGGCTAATCAGGTTCAGGGGCTAAGTTTGAGGGAGATTGGAGGTGGTTTTACAAAGCACCATCGTGCTCCATCTATTCGCAGTGCATGTTATGCTATTGCCAAACCATCTACTTTGGTGCAAAAGATGCAAAATATTAAAAAGCTAAGGGGGCACCGTGTGGCTGTCTATTGTGGTATGACTTACTCTTATGCTAAACTTGCTACCAATATGGTTGCTTTATGGGCATGCCATTCTATGAGATCATGTTCATTTATTCTTATGAAAACCATTAATTAGATGTTAGTATAAAAGTTGATTCCATTGCTTTTTCATGATAAGTGTTGGTTTTTATTCTTAGAGTTTCCTTCTGAACTCAACATAGATTTCATAATAATTTGCACTTAGATGCATATAAGTAGTTATTTTAATAACTGAACTTATCGTCAATAAATTTTAAATAAGTAATTTTATCTTGCAGCCATATTTGATGGATCAGGGAGATATGTCATCAGTGGTTCCGATGATCGTCTTGTCAAGATTTGGTCTATGGAAACTGCATTTTGCTTAGCTAGTTGCCGTGGACACGAAGTGAGTTAAGAGTATGGTTTATGGAAGTAACTTTGATAAGTTTGTCTTCCTTTTAATATAATTTGTTCTTCTTTTGTCATTCTATAAATTGAAGGGAGATATTACTGATTTGGCTGTAAGCTCAAACAATGCTTTGGTGGCATCTGCTTCCAATGATTTTGTCATTCGAGTTGTAAGTAGTATACATTAATTTTTATGTTCTGATTTGTCATCCTTGGCAACTAAATTAATATTTGCATTACAACAGTGGCGTTTACCAGATGGGATGCCAATATCAGTTTTGCGGGGACATACTGGAGCTGTTAATACCATTGCATTTAGTCCCAGGCCCAATGCTGTATACCAGCTACTATCGTAAGTCCATTTTAAGAGTTACTGCTCCCAATTGTTGCCTTTGTAAACTTTGGCCTTGTGATTCTTGTGGCTTATATATATGTCTTGTTGCTAATCTGTTCAGTACATAAATAATTAAATCCTAAAATTTTTGCAAGTTGTCATGTGTCATACAAAAATCTTTTAAGTAATTTTTATTTGTAAAACTAAGAGTTTTTTTTTTTTTTTTTTTTGGGTATACTTGTACAACTAAGCTGTAGTATTGTAATAAATGCTTATACTGTGAATTTAGCATGCTCCTTTATTGAATGCCATTTGATCACTCTGCACTAATTAATCCAATGTCTTACAGAGTAAAGGTATGTTTTTTTTTTCAGCCCCACCAATCTCGTGACAAGAATATTTCATAATTATAATAATATTGAGTTATTCTTTTACAAATTAGTTTAGTTTAATATTAATGTCATCTATTCTTAAAGTCTTATTTCTTTTTAAAATCAGAGTATGCCCATAGTTCATTCTTATTTGTGATTTGATGGAAGCTTAAATTTATAAGAAAATTTAGATGACTGTTTTATAAAATCAATCTTTTTTATAAAATTTACATAAAAATATCTTTGACAGGTAACATAGTAGTAGTAGTAATAATAATAATAATGTTATGCAAGATTCCTAGTATACCTTATTTTATATTTTTTAGAATCTGGAGGTAGCTTTTTTTAAAGGATTTGATTGACAAAATTATCGTTTACGTAAACCCTTTGTTTTCAAAGGAAAGAACCTAAAAAGTAATAATAATAAAAACAAATCTGGTGTTATGAGATTGACAACTAACATTGGTGTTATGAGATTGACAACTAACAATGTATTATGAGATTGATAGTAAGATGTTACTCAAATACAATAACCTGATGTACTTATTTATGCTACTAATCTGGTCAAGCATTAGTACTACTAGTACAAGCCCGAGTCCAATACTAATAAGACTATTAATCCTAATATCTTGTTGAGATATATAGTCCCACATTGGTTGGATGAACAATTAACGTGGCCTTTATAAGGCCTTGGGTACTCCCACGCTTTGAGCTCGCTTTTGGGTGGTGTATCCCAAGGTTCTTTACATGGTATCAGAGCCTCGCCGTCCCCCACTTTCTCTTGTGGAATTTCTTAGCACAGGTAGGCTGGGCCTGTTGCATTATCCACTCTTCTAGCCTAAAGGGCTCTTGCGTGAGGGGGTGTGTTGAGATATATAGTCCTACATTGGTTGGATGAACAACTAATGTGGCCTTTATAAGGCCTTGGGCACTCCCACCCTTTGAGCTAGCTTTTGGGGTGGTGTATCCCAAGGTTCTTTACATATCTTCTAACAATGCAGTCCAATAACAATCATACAGGGGGTGACTTTTTTCCCAATGCTAATTATTCTGATGATGACTAATATTGGCTATGACTCACACCAACCTTTTCCGGTCTCATCATTAGTCTCAAATACAGTCTAGCCCCATCTAGAGTCCAAGATGCTTTGGCTCTATCTCTAATCCCAGATGTTGCAACCTAGATGTTGCAACCTGACATTGCGTTGCGTGTGTGTATTTTTAGTTTATTTCGTTTTAGTGTGTTTAATTGAACAAACTTAAAGATAAGTAAACTTTAACTTTAGGGGGAGTGTTAAGATATCTAGAAAATATTTCATAATATCATTATTATATCTTAGAATATTCTAAAGTATCTTAGATGATCTCTTTGGTGTAGTTTCCATATTTCATTATACTTCATGATTTGTTACCTTATTTAATTAGGATTTGGAATCTAATATTGGTGTAAATAGGGGAGTGTTTTATATTTTTATCACATCTTATCATATTAAATGAATATCAATTTTAGTTTATGCAGTCTCTGTTTTAACTTTTGCTCCTTGCTTACCCAAATATCTATAATTTCAACAAAACAGGAGGGAGGTGGGAGTAATTTACTCAATATATCCTTTAAACTGTTTTTATTGACCCATATCACAGGTTTCTATCTTTCTTTTTTACTTGACTGTTATGGCTTATGAGATGTGTAGGTCATCAGATGATGGAACTTGTAGAATATGGGATGCAAGAAATTCACACAATCCACGAGTATACATGCCCCGACCTGCAGATGCTATAACTGGTCAGATCATTGCTTCGAGTTATGTCAATGTCAATAGATCAGGCCTGGATCTGGTAGTCTGATTTTGGGATTATTACCATACCAAATTGATATGGTGATACAATATATTTGGTTTTTACGTTTGATCAATTAGAATCTATTGAAGTCTAAATCCAGTATAAAAGATCATTTTACTCTAAAACATGATGTTTTAAATGAATATTACATTATGCAAGTTTGGACATACAAATTGATGGTTTGTTGCTTAAACCTTCGAGATCAGTCGTCTGACCTGTTGACTGCCAGAATTGCTTTTTTGTTATTAGGTTAGTCTTCATTGATTATAGGATTGTTTAAGGTAATTATAAAGTTTTGCAGGGAAGAGCAATGCACCACCAGCTAATTTACCGTCCTCAAGTAATGTTCAACAAAGCTATCAAATACTTTGCTGTGCATATAATGCAAATGGAACTGTTTTTGTTACTGGTAGCTCTGATACATTTGCCAGGGTATGCTTACAGATGTACTCTTTAGATATTTCCTATTCTTCTTCTGTTAATACAATTGGCCTTTTCTTGTTTAAATATTTTATCTATTCACATTTTTGAGAAAAACACTGCTATTTGCAGGTGTGGAGTGCTTTAAGGCCTAACACCGATGATTTAGAACAACCCATACATGAGATGGATTTATTATCTGGTCATGAGAATGATGTTAATTATGTACAGTTTAGGTTAGCCGTCCTGATTATATCCTCTTATTTGTTTTATTTTTTATTTTCTACAGATTCTTATTGTGTTTGCTACCTCCGTATGCAGTGGTTGCTCTGTGGCTTCAAAATTTTTGACATCTGACTCTTGGAAAGAAGAAAATGCACTGAAGTTCAGAAATTTCTGGTCAATAAATATCTTAATGCTTATTTCCTGGGTTTCTTTTAACTACACTTGTTTAGTGTTTATTTAATGATATGTTTATCCTGCTCTCATTACTAAATATGTTGCATATCGATGTCATAATTTGTGTCAGGTTTTCTCATGATAACATAGTGACGTGCTCTCGTGATGGAAGTGCAATTATATGGGTTCCCAGATCTCGTAGATCTCATGTGAGCTCCTTTAAATAAGATTACCATTGAACTGCGGTCTATTTTATCCTGTAGACAATTTCCTCCATTTTATCTTTATGGCATGTACAATTTCATTTTTCCCCCCTCATGCCTACTGTACAAAATATGTATTAGTTTCCTATTGCTATTTTAGGGGAAAGTAGGACGTTGGACTCGTGCGTATCATCTAAAAGTGCCACCACCACCCCTGCCTCCCCAACCTCCGCGAGGAGGTCCAAGGCAGAGATTTCTACCTACTCCTCGTGGTGTCAATATGATTGTATGGAGCCTGGACAACCGCTTTGTACTTGCAGCTATTATGGGTAATGAATTTACTTACTAAAAGTAATAGCTATATACGTGTGGGAAAGTCTACACCAACAAATTATTATTATTAGGGACAGGATCCGTTTACAAACTTTTTGGAATTTTTTTACAAATTACACTATATTCTCCAGAGAGAATATAGCTTAGTTTGCAAAAGTTTGTATTATCCCGGGAGAATATAATGTAGTTTATAAGAGTTTGTAAATAAAAAAGTTTGTAAATATAACCTACCCCTTATTATTATTTTTTGTATGCTTATCTTGCATATTAAATTTGTGGTACCTTTTATCTAAATCAGTCTAGGTGGTACAGAAAATATGTATTCTGATTTCTACAATTTGATTGTCTCTTGTTTCTCTGATGTTATTTGTTCCTTATCCTTTGGGGATCTCTCTTGAAGTAAATCACCCATTTTGTTGCAGATTTTTCAATGACCTGTTAATTACTAACTCTTCCATATGATAACTTACTAGAAAGACAAAATAGAATTGTTTATTCAAAGGATTGAATTTGTCTAATACATTGTTTCAAAATCTTTTCCCATTGACTGAATCTGTCAGGGAGCATCTATATGTTTTGCTAACTTTGTACTACTGATTGCTGCTGTTACTGTATTCCCAGTGCATTAGATTGCCTCAATATGGATCCTTATTTATTGTGCAATTGACATTGTATTCCCATATGGAGTAAAAAATGCCTTGTCATGATACTCTGCATCTTTATTCATTTGACATTGCATGCATTCACAACTTTGTGATCCCCTTCTCTCTTCTATGATAATCAATTTCAAGTTGTTTCATGGTAGAGAGAAGGTTCTTTCATATTTAACTGATGACTTCTCTTTTCATTTTGAAGATTGCAGAATTTGTGTTTGGAATGCAGTTGATGGCAGCTTAGTGCACTCTTTGACTGGTCATACTGCATCTGTATGCCCTATCCTCTCTCCTTCTGCCCTCCCCCTTTACTTTGTGTTCTCCCTATTTCATATGATGCTAATTTGCTCAATTAATAAACATGCTCAACTTTTTTCTGGACTAAAATAAAATTCTAATGCGGTCATACTTTTCTTATTGGGCTCAGTTTAAGCCTCTTCTCTTTTTTTCTATCTCAGTTTGAATTTTTTGTTCTTTCATGACTAAATGCTGAGTTTTAAATAATTGGCAGTCTTATGTCTTGGATGTTCATCCTTTCAACCCTCGGATAGCTATGAGTGCTGGGTATGATGGACGAACCATTGTGTGGGATGTAAGCTTTTATTTCAGGTTCTTAAATCTTAATGCTAGCATGTTCTTCGCAAAACAAAATGAATTTATGCTTCTCTGTTTTTTTTTTCAGATTTGGGAGGGCATACCTATTTCGACATATGAAATTGGACGTTTTAGTTTGGTTGATGGGAAATTTTCTCCGTAAGCATCTATAGAATAATTGTTATTAAGGAATTTTTTTGGTTGCTTGCTTATTGTCATACATTTAATAATTTCCTTTCTTAAGTCTATTGTTTTTTCCTCTCAGTCGATTTTTGATTTGTTTCTTGGTAATGAATGTCTTCCGTGTTCTTCTTTCTCTGACTTACTTGAAGTCTAGAACTTGTGTCTGTCAAATATTAATTCTTTTTACGTAAAGATATTACATAGCTCAAAACTTTATAGGTACTAATCCCTTTATGTGACGTCCATGTGAAGCAGGTATGCTTAAGCTGTTAGGTAAATAATTATTAATGGTTTTTATCTAACACGCCACTTCATGTAAAAGCCTTTGGACTTGAAGTGTGGGCAATGCAGGCTTACTTGAAGCTGTTAATGCTGTTCAACAGTAACCAATATGCTTGGTTACTTTTTTATTGCCTTTGGAAGTACAGTTGCATTGAAAAAATTAGATTTTTTGAGAACTAAAATTTTCTTGGTTTTTAGATTAATAGAATTGATTCTAGAAGTAGGATTGAGATTATTTTTTGCACCAATAATTACATCTCAAAAGTGATTCTACTTTACTCTCCAAACAAAATTAGTTCTTCTAAATTAAATTTTGAAATATTTTTCCCAAACATAAATAAATTCTTTTAACTTCAATTTTTCGTTAATCCCTTAATACAGCACATATATTGAAGTTTTATATCTACCCTGTGCTTAAATTCAACTTTTAATTAGAAGATTAGGAGTGGTAAGAATTAAACTCTTGACCACTTGGTCATAGTCGCTCTAATACCATGTTATGGACTCACTCACCTTAAAGCTTAAGCTATTTCTGTAAGGTCTTATGAATGGTTTTATGTCTAACTTTCTTTAGGACCTTTAATTGCCTCCTCCCTCTTTAATGTATGTTGGATGATTCTGAATCATGACATGTATAATAACTAGCTTTTCCTTTGTTCTATATCAAATCTGACCTACAAATATCTTACTTTATTGTCATTTTGTCACCAATAGTAGCTGTTTAGATCCATCCCAACAATGAGCCAACATTGTGAAGTTTGTATATATTGATAGGTTCAAAACATTCATGTCATGCTATGGGTTTATGCCTGCTGCTGTGTCTTGATGGGGAAACTCTGTAGGCTTTATTATACCTTCCTAGCTAGGGCTGGCAATACGGACCAGCCCGCCAGTGGCCCGCCTAAAATGGGTTGGCCCGCCTCGGCCCGTTTTGACAAAATGGGTTGAATTGAGCAACCCGGCCCGTTTTATGAGTGGGTTGACGGGCTACGGGCCAGCCCGCCTAAAATAAAAAAATTACAAAAAATTAAATTCTGCATAAAAACACATAATTTTTTTTGCATAAAAGCATATAAAAATCTGCATAAAATCCTAATGTGCTTATGAAACCAAGAAAATCAGTGTTTAATAATCTACATATAAATATGCATCTTTCTATCCAGAAATAATAATAAAAATCATATCAAGGTAAAACAGAATAACAAAACAAGTAACAAAGTGTTGTATGAGCAGTCTACATTACAACAATTCGAAAAAGCCACTTGCATGCAGAGAAATCTAGGGCACGAAGTTACATAACAATTGGGCAACGTAAAAAAAAAAGGGGGGCTTGGCGGGCTAGCCCGCCCTGTGGCGGGCCAAGCCCGGCGGGCTAGCAGGTTTGACGGGGCGGGTTTGGCGGGCTAGTGGGTTGAAAAACTCAACCCAGCCCGCCCTGTTTGGTGGGCGGGGCGGGCCAGCCCGACGGGCTCAGCCCATTTTGCCATCCCTATTCCTAGCTGATGATGAGTTCCATGTCACAGATATTATGTCTTCTTGTATCCATCTTAGATGAATTAGGATCTCTGACAGTGTATAATCTAATCTATTACTATATTGTTGTGTTCATTTTAGGGATGGAACATCAATTGTGCTTTCAGATGATGTTGGCCAAATATATTTTTTGAATACAGGTCAAGGCGAGTCCCAGAAGGATGCAAAATATGATCAGGTGGTCAAATTTCGCAATATTGCTTAACCTACCTTTTTTTAATATGTATCAGCTCCATAGCAAGTTAATTTATATGGTTGTCTCTTTTTATATTTCTGGCAGTTTTTTCTTGGTGATTATCGGCCCCTTATTCAGGATACTCAGGGAAATGTTCTTGATCAGGTTGAGAGGAATCATTGTGCCCCTGTACTTTGTTGATTTTTCCATCATAATTAAATTGATAAATTTAAATTTTATTTGTTGGCTTTTCAATATGTTTGGTAACCTGTGTCAAACCTGATGCAGGAGACTCAACTTCCACCACACAGAAGAAACATTCAGGAACCTCTATGTGATTCTAGTATGTTGTGGTTTTTATTCTGAAATTCTTGCTGTCGTATTTGGATACCATTTTTTCTTATCATAGATTATTTCATTACCAGGTATGGTGCCATATCCAGAACCATATCAAAGTCAATTTCAGCAACGTCGGCTTGGTGCTCTTGGCATTGAATGGCGTCCTTCTTTGATAAAATATGCTGTTGGTCCAGATTTTAGTGCTGGTCAGGACTACCCGGTGATACCTTTGGTAGATTTGGAAGGAATGGTTGAGCCACAACCAGAATTCATAGATGCCATGTTCTGGGAGCCAGAATATGACATCGTAAGTGATGATGCTGACTCTGAATACAATGTGAATGAGGATAATTCTAGTGCAGCCGAGCAAGGTAGTCTTAGTGCCATCTCTTCTAGTGATCCAGAATGCAGTGAAGATGACTCCGGTAATCGGGATGGCCTTCGAAGATCAAGAAGGAAAAAACATAATGTTGAAGTAAGTTTTGTCTTCATTTTTGTTGGATCAATATTTAATCAAAACTTGTCATCTGACTATAATGTTTTTCAGGTTGAGGTAATGACTTCTTCTGGAAGGCGTGTTAGGAAAAGGAATTTGGATGAGTGTAACGGTAATACTTCTGGAAGTAACAGAACTAAGAAATCGAAAGGCAGCTTGAAGTCATCAAAAAGGAAATCTTCCAAAGCTAAGCCATTGAGACCCCAGAGAATTGCTGCACACAATGCTCGTAATATGTTCTCTCAAATTGGTGAAACAACTACTGATGGGGAAGATAGTGACTCCGAAGATGAATCATCAGATAGTTTGCAAGATTCAGACAATCTAAGTGAATCTGAGAGAAAACTGCATAATAAGCATGATGAATTTAAAAGACCCATTTTGCAAGACTTTGCCAATGTGTCTAAGCCTCCTGCATATTCTGAGTCACATGTAAATAATGAAAATAGACGGAGACTGGTTGTTAAGTTTTCACTTCGTGATTCTAAAAAGAATGTGCCCTTAGAGGACACCAGACTAGCATGTGAGACTCTGGCTAATATGGCATGTCAGTCTTCTAGATCCCAACCCCAAGAAAGTGTTCAAAAAACTTCGCCGGACAGAATTTCTATGGACCCACCATTATCTTTTAGAGCTGCAGCAAATGCTAAACTTTCTCAAAGCCACATCAGAAATGAAAATACTGATAAAACACAAGCTGAAAATGCTACAAATAATCTGGACACATCCATATGCGTTGAGGAGAACACAGATCAGTGCAGACAGATGAAGAGACACACACATGAACTTTCAGGATCAGGGGATGCTTTGTTGACTGATACTGCAGTTGATGGCCATCTTGAACACAATCCCAATGGGTATGTAATGCCTGTGACTAATGTTTAAAAATGTTTATGATACTGCTTCCTTTTCTTTATTTGGTAATCTCTTTCCCACCATGTTTGCAGGAGATCAGAACATATGACCACCAAGTTAGAGGTCATGGGCAGCATGATTAATACAGAGCTGGAAGATCTTGATAGTGCTCCTAAATTCAAACATTCTTTGCTTGGCAATCATAAGCCAAATACTGATGGCTCCTTGACATCTGATTATGATATGTTGAATAGTGGTGATAAAGGCCGGTCTGGATGTGACAAATATGCAGAGGACTCACAGGGAAACAATGAACTTGTTCACTCAAGCCACTCTCCCGACCTCAAAATGAAAGCACCTATGAAATCAACTAAGTTAGTTATTAAAAAGAAACAGACTTCAGCAGACATTGAAGGTCCTTGCAAACTGAAATTTGTTAGTTCTAAGGCAGATTCAACAGGTGCTAGAGATGATGTAATCTTTGGAAGTTCCTCTTTTATGGGGCCTAATCTAGTTATGGAAGTACCAGAAGGTGAAGATGACAGAAAATTAAGTTCTCCACAGCTACTGCAGTTAGATCCTGACCAGAATAGTTACCATCACATCCATGAAAGGGACAAGTCATATAAAGGTGGAGTCAATCCAGGTGGTTCTGGTTGTGATCTGGAAGAAAGTACTTCAACTTTCAACAATCAACACTATTTAGGAGTTGGTTTATCTGGTGTTGGAAGTGATACAATACGTCGAACACGATCCAGCAGGATGAAGAAAACTTCTGAGGAGCCAAATGCTTTGAACACAAGGATTAAATTTAGAACGGGCCAAAATTCCAGGGGCACATCTAGTCGGGAAGATTCTTCTATTAAAGTGTCCAATCAACTTCACCAAAGAACTAGGTCTGCTAGAAACAGGCATGGTGAATATATTGCCAATGACCCTGGTATTTTAACTCGAACAGTGTCGAATCACCATGTCAAAAAATTGTCATGGCTGATGCTATCAGAGCATGAGGAGGGTTACCGTTATATTCCTCAACTTGGTGATGAAGTTGTGTACTTGAGACAGGTAGCTTATGTTATATTTCCTTATAGCTCGTACTATTTTATAGTTTGTTTTGGAATGTAAGTTTATGTAATCGGTTTCCTTTATATTCATGCCCTTATTTTATTGGTTCTGTAACTTGTTTCCCAATTCATATTCTTGGGAATATTTGATTGACAGGGCCATCAAGAGTACATAGAGTCATGTATACCATCTGAATCAGGTCCATGGAGATCATTTACCGGACTAAGTGCTTCTGAAATTTGCAAGGTTGAAGAGCTTGAGTATGCGGAGCTCCCAGGTTCTGGGGATAGCTGTTGTAAACTAAAACTAAAATTTGTAGATTCTTCTTCAAATGTGCATGGCAAGTCATTTAAATTAACTCTGCCTGAATTGATTAACTTCTCTGATTTTGTTGTTGAGAAAACATGGTATGATACTGCAATTAAGAGAAATTGGTCTTCAAGAGATAAATGCATGGTCTGGTGGAGAAATGAAGATGGGAAAGGTGGAAGTTGGTGGGATGGTCGAATTATTTCAGTGCAGGCGAAATCTCATGACTTCCCTGACAGTCCTTGGGATAGGTATCTGATTCAGTACAAGACCGATCCGACAGAAAATCATCTGCATAGTCCGTGGGAACTATATGATCCTGAGATTGCATGGGAGCAACCCCACATTGATCCTGAGATCAGAGATAAGCTGCTGTCTTATTTCACTAGATTAGACCAAAAGGTGAGTAGACCTTAAGTTTCGTTTCTCCATGCTTAGTTTCTAACTTTGGTTTTAGGAATTCTAAATGGGAATGACATGTTATATTTCAAAATTGACGGGGAGATGGGGAGAATGGAATATTAACTTCGTTAGTTTTTTCCCATCAATCCAGGAGAAGTATGATATCCAGGCATTGAACCAAGTAGCTGAGAAGTTAGATTTTTCAAACAGGTACTAAACATGTTTGCAACTTAACAGGATATATCAAATTCAAATTTCTGTCTGAGAAAGAGGGCCAATGTGCCTGTGATTTTATATGTAGCCCTATTCTGCAATTTCCGGTCCTTCAAATTAAGCAAAATAAGAAAGTAAAAATGGTAAAAAGACAAAGAAAGAGAAAATGACAATTTCAAACTTTTAATGACACTTATCATCTTTGAATTTGTATTACAGGTTTCCCGTCCCATTATATCCTGAACTGATTAAGTCAAGGTTGAAGAATGAGTATTATCGGAGTCTGGAAGGTGTCAAGCATGATATAATGGTAATGCTATCAAATGCTGAGGAGTACTTTACATTAAATGATCGACTGTTCAAGATCAGGCGAATATCAGAATGGTTTAGAAGGAAACTTGAAAGGATATAGAAAGCCCAAAGCGGGTTTTATAGATTTCTTCCTAACATTGTTTCTCATTCTTTAATCCAATTTTGGATAATTAGATGGCCTTTAATCAATGGTTTAATAGAATGGAGAAGGCCGTAGACGGTGGTAAATATTTGTGCCACGTCACGTGTGTGCGTATATATGTACGGACTCATCATTTTAAATGCCAAGGGTCATTATGATGATTCGTATGAGCATCTTCGGCTTTATGACGTTGATTTCGATTTTGAATGCTTTGGTGGGTTTTGCCTAGGCCTCTAAGTTTCAATTGAAAATAGTCTAAAAGCAATAAATCATTCATTTCCTACTTGTCATTGCATTCAAGTTGGTACTTGTCATTGCATTTAAGTACTTTGAGAGCGCAGCATTAATTTGGACTGTGGAGCAATTCAAACAGGGTAAACTCCACCATTCTACGTGCATTAACATAATCTGCGTAAAGAACCCTACAGAAAATGGCACACGCATGGAAGGGCAACCTAAAAGGCTAAAACAGAAGATGACGTAGCATAGCCGGAACAATATCTCAGTCTCCCTAATAGCTAAAACTTTATTCCTATTGTGGAGATATTCATCGTAATCTGTAAAAATTGGAGCAAATTAACTACTCGTCCAATCTTACACGTTGAAGAAAGCTAAATTTTCTTTGTTTTCTTTATGTTTCAATTGAGCGTTCTGAAGAGTATCACCATAATGCAGCGAAGCAGTTTTTAGTTTTTACTATATTGGACAATTTAATTATGGGATTTATGAATATTATGTAACATGATGAAGCTTCCATCATGCTACACTCACAATGCAAGTGGGTCCCACCAGTTTTTATAAAAATAAAAATAAAAATATTGCAGACATATCGAATAAGATTGTATTTTGTTGTTGTATTTTTGGTAAAAAAAATTGATTTATTTATATATGTGAAAATGGAACGTTGAGAATAGTCGGTTAATTTGATTTCAAAAAATATTTAAAATCATATTTCTGAAGAAGGATGATCTTATACAGGTATAGGAATATCAAATCTAATATCTAATTTTAACTTTTGATTCTACTTATATTTAATGGCTTTTATTAATCATGCGAATCATTGGAGGCAAGCAAAATCAATTGCTTAGATTGAGTATAAAATTTATTCATATATAAGAGAAGTTGATTCTTCTCTTATACTATTTATATGAAAAAAGTTTTGAAATCTTATAATAAATAGTGATTTTTTGCAATTTTTTTAATAACTTAATAACATTATGGGAAAAGTGTTTATCATTTTAAATGACATAACTTATATCCTTTCACTCTCACAAAGAAGTGAGACTCACAACTTTATTTTTTTTGTCAACTCTCTCTCCTCCTTTATCTATCTCTTTCTTAAAATGACACAACTTTACATCCTTTAAAATAACACACACTTTATCCTAACATTATATATGCTTACCTAAAAAATAAAAAATAAAACATTAAATTATAGAATAATTATAGTAACCATTATGTTGTAAGAGAAATATTTTAAAATATTCAAAAAAAAAGGGTGTCAAATACCTTTGCAAAGTCTTTTTCTAATTGATTATAAGGAATATAGTTTCTCATGTTGTATGAGATAAAATGTCTCATTCAACACACAAAATGAATGAGACCCACCAAAAAGAAAAGAGAGAAAGAAAATAAGTGGGCTCACCCACTTTTTTGTGTTTATATGAGATCATTTTGTCTCATACAAAAACTCATAAGGTTTATAGTGTTATGTAACATAATATAATATAATTAAAACAAAGTTAAGAGAAACAAAAATTTTAAGATACTGATAGCTACACCAATTTGTGAGCTAATTTAGCGGGAGTCCTCTATGCTACGCAACAGTCAATGATTAAATAATCATTAAATTTAAGGCTAAGTCTTTTAACCCCTTTCTTAAATACTAACAATGTAATTGTTTTTACTTTTATCTTAATTCCACCAGTTAGGAGATCAACAAATATGTCAATAAAGAAACTCTTGCTGATAAAGAAGAGAGAAGAGAAAGAATTCATATTGAACTTTATGATGAAATGATCGAATATATCAAGCCATATGCCAGGCAAGGTATATATACAAGAATACTATGCAGACACAACCCTACTGCATAACCGAAGCCACTAACAACCTCTAACAACCTCTAACAACCACTAACAACCTCTAACAATATTGGGAAGTAATCCAGTGCAGCAAGTGTATGACACACAAGGATACATCAGCTGCTAATATGCCCCTGCAAACTCAGCTGTGGAGAGGTTGGATAACATCGTGAACGCTGAGTTTGTCTCGTAACTCAGTGAAGCGAGGAGTAGAAAGAGGCTTGGTGAGGGTGTCTGCAAGTTGAGCTGATGAGGGAACATGAGACACATGAAGAGTTTTGGACAAAACTCGTTCTCTAACAAAGAAAATATCTAGTTCCATATGTTTCGTTCTGGAATGCAACACAGGATTATGAGACAAGGCAACAGTGCTGAGGTTGTCACAATAGATGTGTGGAACAGTGATAGGAACATGCAGTTCTTGAAGAAGAGACTGAACCCACAAGACTTCAGAAGCAGCAAGAGCCAAGCTGCGATACTCAGCCTCAGTAGACGATCGAGCAACCAGATTTTGCTTTTTAGACCACCATGAAACGAGATTAGGACCAAGAAAGAGACAAGCACCTGAAGTAGAACGACAATCATCAGTGTCGCTTGCCCAATCTGCATCACAATAAGCTACGAGAGGTAAGCTGGAGCAAGGACGAACAGGTTGCAACAGAAGCCCATATGTGATGGTGCCTTGAAGATACCGCAAAATCCGTTTAACAACACTCCAATGATCAACCAAAGGTTGTGCCATAAACTGACAAACTTTATTGACAGCAAAGCTGATCTCTGGACGTGTGATCGTTGCATATTGAAGAGCACCAACGATGGACCTGTAATGAAACGGATTGTCATAGTAGCGTGAACCATGTTTTGTTAACTTGCAACTGGTACTCATAGGAGAAGGCATGCTTTTGGCATCAGACATATTAGCCCGAGCTAACAGTTCCCTGACATATTTTGATTGAGAGAGAGAGAGGGAACCAGTAGGATGTCGCTTGACTTCAATCCCCAAGAAGTAGGATAAGTGACCAAGATCTTTGAGAGCAAACTTAGAATTTAAGGCAGAAACCAACTGAGTAATGTACGAAGCATCATTGCCTGTAACTATGATATCATCCACATAGATTAAAACATAGGTGGAGTTGTGATTCCGATGAAGTGTAAACAAAGAAGGATCACACCGACTGCCTTTGAAGCCAAGTTGATGAAGAGCATTTTTCAGTTTATCAAACCAAGCTCTTGGAGCTTGTTTAAGACCATACAAAGCTTTGTGAAGTTTGCAAACCAATGAACGATCAGTGACCTCAAAACCTGGGGGTTGAGTCATGTAGACATCCTCAACTAAATCACCATTGAGGAAAGCATTATTAACATCCAATTATCTCAATTGCCAGCCATAGGTAAGAGCCAAGGTAAGCATGATGCGAATTGTCACCGGTCGAACCACAGGGGAGAAGGTTTCTGTGTAATCAAAGCCCTCTTGTTGATGAAACCCCTTAGCAACAAGACGTGCTTTGTATCTATTGATAGTGCCATCAGGATTCTCTTTGATCTTGAATATCCATTTGCAGCCAATGGCTTTCCTGTGGGAAGGAAGAGTGACTAGGGACCATGTGTTGTTAGATTGCAGTGCTCGGAACTCAGCTTGCATAGCTTCTATCCATGGAGGACTGGTCAAGGCTTGCTTAACAATTAGAGGTTCCATGTGAGTGAGGAGAACAAGAGACCGAGCTAAGGCTTTAGACCGTGTGATGACTGAGTGAGGTGAAGAAGGAGATTGATCAGAAACAGATGGTTGATAGTCAGAGGAAGAAGAAGGCAAAGGGGATGGAGTAGAAGAGGAGTGGGAAACAGGAGATATGGAAGTGGACTGATCAGTAGAGGAGGCAAAGGGAACAATTTGCACTGCAGGAATAGTGGAGTTGGAATGACTATGTGATGACACACAAGGTGCAGCTGTAGCAGCTGTCATGACAGGAGTAGATGTGGAAGCTGAAGGAGAAGAAGTAGAGGAAGCAAGAGGTGTTGAGACAGAAGCTTGTATGAAAGAGTTGTCAATAGGAGAGGAATGGTGTGCATGTGTGGAGGCATCAGTGGGAATGGAAAAAGAGGAATGATGCACATTGTATCTAGGTAAGACAGAAAGAGGAAGAGCATGAGAAGTAGTAAGGGGTTGAGAACTGGTGGTGACATTCCACAAGGGAAAAGGAAACTTGCTCTCATGAAACAAAACATCTTTTGAGATGTAGACACGACCATCTGGGGTTTGGCACAGATATCCTTTATGATTGGTGGCATAACCCAAGAATAGACACTCTTGAGAACGAAACTCTAACTTGTGTTTGTTAAAAGGTCGAAGGAAAGGAAAACAAGCACAGCCAAAAACTTTAAGAAACTTGTAATCGGGTTGCTTGTCATATAATTTTGTGAAAGGAACAGCAAAATCCAAGGCTGCAGTAGGTAACCTGTTAATGAGAAACACAGCAGAAATAAAGGCATAGTCCCAATATTTCAATGGAAGAGAAGCATAGGACAACATAGTCAAACCTGTCTCAACAATATGTCGATACTTTCTCTCAACCACACCATTTTGATGGTGAGTATGAGGACAGGCTACTCTATGGTTAATACCATGAAGAAGAAGAAATTGTTTAAAAGACCGAAACTCACCACCCCAATCAGTTTGGATAGATTTAATAGGTAAATTAAATTGTGTCTTGATGAGAGAATGAAAATTTTGAAAAGTGGGTAGAGCTTCAGACTTCAATTTGAGAGGATATATCCAGGTGTACCTGGTATAGGCATCAACAAAGGATATGTAGTAAGTATACCCCATCACAGATTGAATAGGTGCAGGTCCCCACAAATCACTGTATATCAACTCAAAGGGTTGAAGATAAACAGTAGTAGATAAGGAAGAAGGTAACCGATGAGCTTTTCCAACACAACATGCAGAACAGAAGAGGTCCATTCTTTTATTGCTAACAACAGGTATATTACAAGTATGAAGAACAGACTTTAGAGCATCTTTATGTGGATGCCCAAGACGACAATGCCACAAAGACAACATGAAACTACCTAACTCAGAAGATGTATCATTATCTGGTTGATGGTTATTACAATTTGGTAAAGCTGAAGTTGTAGAAACAATGTTACAGGATGAAGCTGTAGAACTTAACGAATCCTGAGGAGTAAATGACAGTCTGGAAGTATTCTGGAAGGCACGAGTGAGGTCTTGATGCAGATGAAAGTCAGTAAACTTGTAGAGACCACTAGAGTCCACCTGTCCTTCAAGTAAAACTTGATGAGACTCCTGAGATTTCACAAGGCAGAAAGTAGGGTGAAATTCAAAATACACAGAATTATCCTTAGCAAACTTACTCACACTGACAAGATTTTTCATGATTGAAGGAACAACTAACAGATTCTTAAGATGTAAGTGTGTGTTGGTGTGCAAAGGAGAAGGAACAATTGAAGAACCAATAGCTGTTACAGTTAAACCTTGACCATTTCCAATCATGATGTGATCTGTGCCACTCAGTTGCTGACTTTGAAGAAGGTTGAGAGGATTCGAAGTAACATGATGTGTAGCACCAGAATCAGGATACCAGTCATGCGTGGAATCAGTTGCAGGTGTAGGTAGGATTCCAGGCTGAGTAGCAATCATGGCATGAGGTTGAGAGAGACTGTTCTGATTGCGAGTGTACTGAAAAACTCGATTCTGTTGAGAAGGATTGTTCTGAGATTGAGTATACTGAGGAGAAAAATACTGTGAGTTATTGTTTGACTGAATCATAGGAACAAAATTCTCATCAAACCGATGCCAGCATGAATGAACATCATGACCAAACTTGTAACACAACTGGCATTGAGTGTTTGAACGTTCTCCACGTCCTCTTCCTCGATTGAAATGAGCACCATATCGTCCTCTTCCTCTGTTAGATGCATAGAACCGATTGGAAGAATTATATCCAGTAACTTGTTCCTGGTTGCGTGGAGAAGAAGCAAACGGAGCCTCAGTGTTTTTGCTGTTATCATTTTCAACCTGTTTGTCTGTCGTGTGCTTTTGTAGTGTGAGATTGACAGTTGCATTCTCTGAAATCAAAGCTTCTGATTGTTTTGCTAGGATCTGCTCATGTGTAAGGAGTTGAATTCTTCAATGGTGTAAGGATTTTCTCTAGCATTGACAGTTGCAATTCTACATACTTAGGGGTGGCAAATGGTGTAAGGATTTTCTCTAGCATTCAACCAGAACACGACCCGATTAATTATTAGTGTCAAAATTCTCAACCCGAACACGACCCACTTTTTCTGCGGGTTGACACGACACGACCCGAAAAATCTTATAATATAAGTGTGATCCGTTTATTACACGACTCGCCCCAAAAAAACACCAAATCTGATTGCAATATAACAAAAAAAAATCTTCAATAAAAATAAAATAAAATTATATTTGCGGGTCAGAGCGGGTTCACGGGTTGACCCGTGACCCGACACGAATATTTTCGTGTTATATTTTTCCAACCCGAACACGACCCATTGACCCGAACAATCACTCTTAAATTGCCACTATACTCTCCTGGTAGTCCTCCAAGAATGATATCTGTTCGTTCCTCATCACTCAATGGACTACCTATAGCTTTGAGAGAGTCACAAATGCCTTTGATACGTGAGAGAAATTCCTTTGCTGTCTTAGAACCTTTTTTGATTGAGTGAAGTTCAGATCGAAGTAATCTAGCTTTTGACTTCATCATACCTTGAAAGAGTCTGTGTATTTTGTTCCATGCTTCGTAGGAATGTTTTACTCCAAGAATTTCATTGACTACTGATTCAGAAATAGTTGATAAAAGCCATGACAGAAGCATCGAGTCTTGTGTGATCCAATCCACATATTCTGGATTCTGAATTCCATTTAACAGATCTTCTTGTGACAGAAACTGAAGAGGTATTTTAGGATTGACCAGAAAACGATTCATTTGGTGAGAGGTGATGATTGGCTCTACAATTTGATTCCAGAAAAGATAATTCTCCTCGGTTAGCTTTACTGTGATTTGTTGGTTGAACAACCGTGGAGCTTTGATCTCTGTGCTCGATTCTCCATGCTTGTGGTTTGATTCGTTGTTGACCTCTGATTTGAATCCGGTGTAACAGGAGCTGTGGCGGAAGACATGATAGTGTTCTATATGAATCAGGCCTTCAAGAAGAAGGCTCTGATACCATAAAGAAACTCTTGCTGATAAAGAAGAGAGAAGAGAAAGAATTCATATTGAACTTTATGATGAAATGATCGAATATATCAAGCCATATGCCAGACAAGGTATATATACAAGAATACTATGCAGACACAACCCTACTGCATAACCGAAGCCACTAACAACCTCTAACAACCACTAACAACCTCTAACAATATTGGGAAGTAATCCAGTGCAGCAAGTGTATGACACACAAGGATACATCAGCTGCTAATAGTCAATTAAAGTGACAAACAAGATTTACGTGAAAAACTCAATAAAGAAAAATTATGGATAAAATAAAAAATCTTCTTAAATAGAAAAAATTATAACCTCTCTAAATATAAGAAGAAAATAATATCATTTTTTTATATTAGGAGAATACGCCTCATTCAAAATAATATTATTAAGAGACACTTGAGTTTAAGAGATGCAAAGAATGAATAAGAAAGTACCTATTTATAGGGCAAGAGATTTTTGCATTCCGCGTTTTAGGAAATCATCATGTGCAAATCTTTTCAATCAATGAACCGTGAAGATTTTGGTCGTAGGCAAAAAAATGGCCACCAAAATGGTTTTAGGCGTTAGTGCATAAGTCATATAGATAAACTATTTACAAGAAAAAAAAGAGAGTTAAAAATATGCATATCACCCGAAGATACATAGTATCAAATAACACGATATAGTCGAAAGGTTGACCTATTCGGGAATTCCCGGATCTACGCTTACTTTCAACTCCCCGAAGCATTTCGTCGCTTACTACGCCCCTCCTCGTCTCTGGGTGCCTAGGTATCCACCATAAGCCTTTCCTCATTTGAACCTCACCCTTCCCTGGAAGGCTATGCCCCATCCTAAGGTGCTGCTAGATGAAAGAATCTTATCAACATCCATGAATGAGAAATCATAGTATAGATCAAACTGCCGAATCCGAAAAATTGGGTGTTATAATATAGCTTTGTATCGGCTAAGTTCACGAGTTGGAGATAAGCGGACTCGAACCGCTGAGATATTTTATCAGTAATTCAATAATTCATGTTCAACAATGATTTCAAGAACATGATACAGGATCTTCAGAATTCATGATTTTCACATAAGAGCGTACCTTTGTCCATTAGTGCAGAAGAACTTTGATGATGGAAGATCGTTTCTCAGAATCTTTACCCTCTGCTTTTCTTGTATCTTCTATGACAAGGATCTGATACAACTTTTATGGGCAGACATTGAAGGAAAGAATTCTCAGAGATAATCGTAATCAGAGACTCACCATTTTCCTCTTTATATAACCGAACCATGTCACCAGTTACTGAGTTTTAAATAACTCCCCGTAACTTTTCATTAATGCGAAACGTCAAAACGTCAATTACCATTAATGCGAAACGTCAATTACCATTAATGCAAAACATTATCATAATGTAAAACGTCAAAACGTCAATTACCATTAATGCAAAACGTCAATCACCATAAAGCCTCTTTTATTATTAATTAAACCAATTGACACATATTACACATGAGACATAGATAATTTTACATTATATACCTAGAAAACACATATAAATATTGGACGCGGATACGAAACGATTCTTATATGTGAATATAATAAATTTTAAAAAATATAGACACGATATGATTAAGATACATTTTTATAATCTTTAACATAAATAACACAAATTCTAAATTAGAAGAAAAACACTAATGTTTTGTAAATTAGTTTTAGCCATTATAAACATAATAAAATAATAACATTTATCTAATCATCAAGGTGTCTCAGTTAGTTGTACTAGTAATTTTTTTTAAAAAATATAGACTAAAATGTATAAAAGCAACCCAAATTGTTGATAAAACAAGTATTTTAAAGAAATAAGTTATTCTACCTATATATTTTCATGTCTATTTTACCTATCATTCTTCAATATCATTATCATTATATCAGAATCTGAATTAACTTTTACCATTTCTCTCTTACCTTAATATTCTGATTTAAGGGTGTTGAAGATTGATAGATAAAGTAGATATAAAAAAAGTAAATAAAATAACTTATCCCTATTTTAAAATATCATCAATTCCAAGTTCCATATCATATATGTTTGTGCCCCTTTTATCTTCCCAACTCATTCCAATCAGTGTAGAACTTTGGCACATGTTAGTAAAGATCTGATGGCAAATATGCTATTTGAAAATTACGGGACAAATAATCATTGCTTCACATCTAATTATGCTCATCAATTCTTCAGTACTGTGCATTTTGTTATAAAAGTATTATCTTTATTTTCCTTATAATTGAGGCAGTATAATGTTTTTCTCCTGTTTTTATTTGGCTAAGAACGACAATAGTTATGTTAACATCCAGGCTTCTTTTTATATTTTGAATGCCCTCAACATTGCTATCAAATTCCCTCTGGTGGTTATTACTTATTACAATTAATAAGGCCTACCCATCGGTTAAATCAGTTAAATTTCAGTTCCTTCAAAATATATAATTAACACGCATACTGAAATATGATTCACAATTTATGCTATTCAAGCATCTACATAAGTCACTTTAATACTGCTCAAAAGCATGCGTATTGTCCCACTTTTGCTTATATACAGATCATATATATATATATATATATATATATATATATATATATATATATATATATATATATATATATATATATATAGTGTAGTTTGTAAACAAAAAAATTTGTAAATACAACTTGCCTTTATATATATATATATATATATATTTTTTTATAAATTACACTATATTCTCTCTGAAGAACACATTATAATTTGTATTCTCCCGGGAGAATATAGTGTAGTTTGTAAACAAAAAAATTTGTAATATATATATACTATATATATATATATATATATATATATAAAGAGGAATAACAGTAAGACTTTTACATTGTGTCACTCTTGACCATGTATGTGTCTGATGGCTTCAAGTAAATGCTCTCTCTTAATGGGTTTGACTAAATGAAAGTCCATTCCATCCTCTTTCTTCATTTTATCAGTGAGAGCAGTTAATGCAATGATAGGAATGTGAACACCATAGGGCTTCTCCTTAATTCGTATCAGCCTTGTTGCCTCAAGCCCACCCATTACTGGCATCTGTTGAATCAATCATAGAAAATTAAAAGCACATATTATATATGTTACAATGAAAAATCACTTATGAATCATGATCACTCAAAGTAGTATCCATTTTTTTTATTACCTATTAATTATATTTAATAGACTTAAGCATTAGTTTATTGAGAATTCAACCTTTAATAAATCATGAACAGCTCACTCTGGGTATGATATGCATTAATGGACCATAATGTTCACCTTTTATTTAATTTAAATCATATCATAATTTAAAATTTAAACCATAGTCCATAGTGCATGATTACCTGACAGTCCATTAAGATGTAATCATAAGGAGGATTAGGAAAATCCCGAGTTAGACCCTCATCAACTAGCCGCACAGCTTGTTCACCATTCTCACATTGCTCGATGGTTGCACCAAGGGGAATCAAAGTAGCCGAAGCTAGCTTTCGTAACAATGCAGAGTCCTCAACAATCAAAAGTTTCTTACCACTTAAGAGTTTTCCACATTCTTGTGTTTCTCCTTGATGAAGTGGATATTTTCTTGCTTTGGAACAAACATGTGAAGGATCTCCAAATGATTGTTGAGTTCCCTTCCAAGTTTTTTCAACATATGGGGATACTTGTGATCTCTCCATTGGATGGAAATCCAATCCAGCTCTATGATCATGAGTACTTTCTCTCTTTGCTTTACTAGAATTACTTTGCCAAGCACCACCATACTCAGGAAGAAGCTCTATAACTTGGCACAAACGACTACCATGAAAAGGTTGGGATATGACACTGTCATTTTGATCAATCATTTTACGTATAAGTGGCTTACCCAACCAAACAACCTTAAAGGGGTTGCAAAGGTCTCTTTTGAAATGGGACACAATCTTATAAAGTTCAGAAAATGGTCCTGCATTTGCATCAATTACAATCAGGATGAAACCTGGGGAAGCTCCAATATGTGTCTTCTTGAAGACTGAAGGCATGTACTCAGTTCCATCCATGCCACTCAAAGTAACTACTCCTTTGGCTCTGGCAAGAGAATTATGAGAACTTGTAGAGCCAGGAGAACTTTTGCCACTGGAAAGGTTACCCTTCTGTTTGATCTTGATGAGAGTGTTGAACAGATGCTTCCATTCCTTCACAACATTAACTTTAATCCCTAAGCTCTCCATGAACCTTTGTGAAGTTTTTCGGCGCTCCTCCCTTGCAATCAAAAGAACAACACAAGAATCCTCAGGCCTAGAACTATTACTAGTAGTTTGAATTTGAATGGTTCTTCCTTCAGCTTGGTTTCCATCACCTAATTCCCTTGTGCTATCATCATTCTCTGTCTCACATACAGTTAGGTGCACATTGAACCTGAAGCATGCTCCTTTTTCACCTTTATCCTTGTCCACAATTCCAATATCTCCATGCATCAAACGCACCTAAAGAAAATAAGATAAGATTTTTATCAAGGGAAATTTGTGGCTCAGTGATGTTATCATTCACAATTATTTGGAAAATAACTAACAAGTAATACCTACCAAAGACTGAACAATCCCAAGTCCCAAGCCAGTTCCTCCTTGGCCAAGTCCAGTTTCTTTGACTTGGACATAATTCTCAAACACAGATTTGTGCTTCTCCTTAGGAATTCCTGTTCCTGTATCATCCACTTCAAACACAAAATCCATAGAACACGGATCTTGTTGGATTGAATTCATGGCTTCTATATCAACATGAGCTTCGTTTTTCTTATAAAATAAGGATGAAAAATGTTTGGTGAAACTATATTGATTAGTAGTGATTATTGAGTTCTGCAAACTTGGCTTCTGAGCCCTTGCCCGAACTGCTATGTGCCCCTCATCAGTAAATTTAACAGCATTGCTCAGTAAATTGCACAAAATTTGTTTAAGTTTTCCCCTGTCACCTTTCACACGTGCATATTTGATAACAGAACCATTACAAGGGTCCAACACAAGATCAACACCTTTCTTCATAGCCACGGAATGGTATAAATTAACTGCTTCTTCCACAAGACGGAATACATCAAATTCCTCTTCCTCAAGTAGTAATTTCCCTGCCTCAATTTTGCTTGTGTCAAGTATAGAATTCAACAATCCTAATTATGTATGCATATAAAGAAAACAAGTCAGTGATACCATATAAGAATGAATTAAATTCATAATTATATATGGGGTAGGATATTCTTATACTGATGTAAGAGTTAGAAGTTTTACACTCAATCTTGATCATTGATCCACTTGTATCCAATGGCTCACATTACTAAAAAATTTGAGTCTTTAGATATAAGGGGGATAAAAAATGATCCTGACTCATTATATAAAGGATATAATCAGATCAAGTTTGGATAACATGAATGGATGACATTTACCTAGTAAGTCTTGGGTACAAGTATCCATTTGATTTAAATTGGTCTTCAATTCTGAACCGGAGACAACTAACTCCTTGGACACTTCTATCAAACCCATAAGACCTGCGAGAAAAGACCGAACATCATGGCTGGCTTTAGCAAAAGCCTCGCTCTTATTCATATTCTTTTTCTCAGCTTCTTGTGTGGCTTCCATCTGTTTGATGAGTGAGGCACTCAAATGCATTTCTCTCCCTGTGGCTCTACCATTTATGTATAGAAAACTCAAGATAGCAATAAATATCGTCACCATCGATACAATCAACAGTGTCAATCCCTTCTTGTTATAATTCACATCAAAGCTGACAAATCCGTGTTGTGGCACAGCCAAAACATACACCTGAACCATAATCAAATTAGAGATAAGATAAATTATTCAATCCCAATGTTAAAATGCTACACTACTACGTACACTTGACTACTGATTTTAAGATATTCACATGTTAATTCAAGCACGTGTTACTTTATTACAATTTTATTTTTTATGTTCTTTCTTTGAATTAAAATTATTAATTCAATTCCATGCAAAGTATGGGCGCTACTCTATTGTCTATATAATATTTAGGAAAAAACTATTCTCATGTTACATGAGATAAGTTTTCTCTCCTACATACCCTTCGATAATTGTGCCACCTTTTTCTTTATTTTTCTTTTATTTTGTCAGGTGGTGGAGCCCACAAATTTATCTCTATGACATGAGATAACTATCTCCTTTAACATGAGATTAATAAAACCCTAATAAAACGTCACATTTACACGGGGCTTAGGAAAGAATATCTCTTTCATTAACATTCAAATCAGATTATTCAACCAAACTCCTTCGGCACATGTGGTAAGAAGTCTGGCCCCTTAACTAGAACTTGAGCCCTGGGAATGGAAATTTTTTTTTTTTTGAGAGAGCGGCCCGAAAGGGTCTGACGGTGTTCGACGGTTACGAACGGAGGATACCTCTGAATTTATTATAAAAAAAATCTGATTATTCATTAATTCAACGTTTTGCAGTTATGACGAGAAAATACAATCCCCGTTAATTAGTGAAGATATGTTGCATCTCTTAATTGTAAATGTACAACTATTGGAATTTATTGAAAATAGTTCTATGTTTGTGATTCAGCAAATATGTACAAATATAAAAACGTACCGATTCTATTCCCATTATATCAATGGGGTAGCAATGAATTAAATATTCAGAATCCCGAATATTCAAATTAGAAGAAACGGCTTCATCCTTGCACGAGACATTGCCCTCATTAGCTGTTAAATCACCATTTACATTCACTGATTGGAAGGAAACCGCATCATTAGAAATCACCAAACGTGTATGTTGAAATTGAAACCCTTCTACATGAAGAACTTTTCCATCTTTGGTAGCCAAATACGAGGTTGTGCCTTGATGGCTAATTATACGAGTAACAAAATGAGTAATTGCTGTTGCCGAAAACCCTAGAGAGATGATTCCTGTTCTTTTAATGCTAGATGAACTGAGGAACAAAAGATCATGACCATTGCTCCACTTGGTTCCTAATGAAGTAAAACCATGTGAAATATTAACAGCTTTCCTAATCCAATTTGCACTGATAGAGTGGTTAGATTTTATTGCTTCCCCATAAACCTCTCCAGTTTCATGATTTACAGGCTGGATATAGTATAAGGTTTTATTTGAGGCACCAGAATTTGAAGACGAAGATGATGATGATGATGATGATGAATTAGAGTACATTGCTAGTGCCCTATCATGATCAGTGTAGTATGAGAAAAAGAGACCATCCATCCCTATGTATGAGATTTGGGCTAAGTGAGGAACTGTCTTAAATGCTTGAAGTAAAAACGGAGCCACCTACATTGCACACAAAACAATTAACAACAAAAAAGAGAAGATAAAATCATAAAGAAACTGTTTATATATAATTATAGGGTTATATTATTCTACGTTAACATGAGATTATTATTTATTTTTTTTTACTTACTAATGGATTTCCACTTCTTCTTCTTTTTTTTTCTTTCTTTTTTTAAGAAATGATGGATTCCATCACATATTAATTTTACAAAAGAGTAGCTCTGATGATAAAAAAAATTCACAGATCGGGATCAGATCCGAAAGAAAGGAAACAAAGAAAAAAAATAGTGATTGCAGCGGAATCTCCATTCATGGAGGATAAAAATGCTCTGATACCATATTAGAAGGTAAAAGAGAGAAAATATAAAATGTTGATTTCATTGATTAGGTCATTAATTTATACAATATGTGAGTTCTTATATAGAAGAGCATAACAGTAAATAGAGAGATCTAGAATGCCATTGAAATACTAAACTACCCTTATACCTAATATCTAATAGAGACAATTACTCTTCGGTTGCCAGGAAAGTAATATAGCGCATAAATATATATAAAAATTAATCAAACAATATATTGATATATGTGATTTATATGAGAAAATATACTAACCTTGATCTCAATATCAGAGAAAGAGATATTCGTTGTATCAATGGATGAACTCAGAAATCTTGCTAAATTGGTAGATGAAGATTTCATAGGATGTAAGAGTTCAGCAGAGTACTCAATTTCTGATGGCAATTGGGACACTATATTTTCTGAATTCAAACTCACATGTTTCTCCATGTGTGTGACTATGTCATACCAGCATGGCATCAATGAGACCAGAACTATCAGGGCACCATATGCCTACAACAAATGTTTGTTCAACACAGACAGCGTTACAAAAAGTAAACAATTGTTTCTTTCGGTTCCAAATGAAATCAAGAAGAATAATAGATTAGGAATCAGAGCATGGGAACCTCTCCTTCATTGACCATGAGCTTGATGCCATGAATAACAATAATAAGAAAACATGTAAAAATAAAATAACAAATGGCACGAACTAATAGATATACCAGCAGGAACACAAAAGACGAAGGTCGCAAGGCAATTGATAAGCAGAGATTCATTGAGTCTTGTGAATGTGATGAAACTATTCAGTCATTTCTGTATTGGAGTCTCCCTGAAATCATATTTAGGTTGATATAAGTAATACTTATGGGCTACCATTATTTTGCATGGCAGGATATTAGTTGGCAACTAAAAATGTAGAGAACTTTTTTGTACATATCATTATTATACAAGGCAAAATTTGGAGAAAATATATATCAGGAATATTTTTTTCTCTTTCTAGAATATATTTTCCATAATGGAGACTCAATCTTGCTCATTACTGATAACTACCAAAGAATATTGCAAATTAATTCCATTTTTATTGATTATCAAAACTTTTCGAATTGCCTAACGTTTAATTTAAACAGAACAATATTTAAACATAGAATCAATAAATTAATTGAGATTTTGCTGACATCAATTGAAATAGGATTGTATAAATGTCTTCAAGTATATAATATTAAAATTTGTAATCTTTTTTCGCCAAATAAATAAATAAATATGTAATCTTATCTTCTTAGAAAAAAGTTGGTTGGTGCTGAATATTGAGGCTCAAACTTACTTTCAATGAAATTACTTTCTAATAATAACTTACAAGGAAATTATTTTATTTAATGCTTTGTAACGACAAATTCATTAATTCAAACTTAAAATATAATTATAATAAGTATGGGTGAGCCAAATCCAAGATTAGTAAAACATTATTATAATTAACCCGAATGATAACTCAATTGGTAACTGAGCGTATTTGTATTTATCCTAGTTAAGAACTTAATTTGAATGATTTTTCTTTTTTTTGATATCATCCCTAATCCGAGTGCGGGCGAGTGCGGGGTTAAGATCTTATGCCTCTTCCCAAGATGGTATTGTGGGAATCGAATCAAAGTCTTTTCATCACCTACTCATCTCATATGTACCAACTGAATTACCATCATTGGATTGAATGAAATATTTTTTAATACGTTAAGTTAAGTATCAAGTATACCAATTTATTTACGGGATAGGTTATTCTGCCTACTCTCATTTTGCCTACTTTTTCCTACCCTTTCATTACCGTTCGATTACAATCTAATCCGACGGTTCATATTTCATATTTGTAAAATAAAAAAACCTTTTTCCCCCTTTCTTTCTCCTCACTCCCTCCTACGTCTTTTTTCTCTCATTCCCTTTCTCTCTCCCTCCGCTGCAGTAATCATCATTCTTCTTGTTTTTGTTTTTTTTTTTAAAATTGCAATCATCCTTTGGGCGATATGAATGACAGATTCAAATTAGATGAAATTCATAGAATGAAAATGAAAAGGCAACAAGATAAATTTGATGGGATATCAATGATCAATAATGGTTTGGATCCTTAAATCTGGATTCAAACGATTTTTTTTTTCTTTTGGATAGACTGGACGATCATTTCTTGTGATTCATAAACGAAACATATCAAAGGAAAACAGGAGAAGACGCAACAGAAGGGCAAAAACCTAGTTTGTGCGGCACCGTTTCAGCGATGGTGTGTAGAAGGTATGCCTTGGATTTACGATTTGAGTATTGAACATTGAGAACCCTACAAATGAAACTCGCTCATTGACTCCAAGACCTTTACAATCAATATCATTCTGATAGCTACAGTCACTGACTTAATCAAATTCCCCAAATAATTACAAGAGCAAAGTTTAAACATGTCCATTAGCCAACATCAGCGGTAATCAAAATAGCTACAATTGCGCGTTCGCTTGGGAAGCGATAATGAGAAAAAAATACAGGTATAGCTTAGAGAAGAGAGAAAGGGAAGGAGAGATAAAAGACGTGAGAGGAAGTGAGGAGAGGAAGAAGTGAGGAGAAAGAAAGAAAGAAAAAATTTATTTTACAAACATGAACCGTCGGATTAGATTATAATCGAACGGCATTGAAAGGGATAGGTAAAAGTAGACAAAATAGGAGTAGGCAGAATAACCTATCCCATAAAAGAATATTAAAATAAAATTTTAAAAAACGTGTTATTAATTTTTTTTTATTAAAAAATAGATCATAAAAAATATAAACAGACGGCACGAAAATTACGCAATACTAGAATGATCTATATGATCATCTCCACTAATTTATTACCTTCTTTGAAGTTCTGAAATTTGGCGAGTTCATTGACATGTGTATTATTACTAGCTAGGTGGCAATAAAGTTAAACATGAATGAAGGGTAATAGATCAAGGATACTAGAAAGAACATCGTCTTAGATCACGAGTTGATGTGTTGCGACACGTTTTTTTTTAACAATAGGCTACATACTTTAAACAGTAATATATTATATTTGGATTGAAATATCAATTTATCATTAGGGAAATAAATTTTTTAAGAAAAACTTTTAACTTTTTCATTAAAAAATCCAATTTTACTGGAGAATAATCTCTTAATTAATCGAAAAATATTAACAAGGTGAAATTATCTAACATATGAGTGCACTGTGCATGTGCAAGGGAATGGGCCACGACAAAAAACTACGTGCTTAAGATCCATTGATATGCATTTTATTTTATGCCTTATGGGCCTAACACAGTTTTAATTTGTCGCTTGTGGACCTCATTTTTGTTGGAATGAGTGACAAGGGAATGCTAACTGAGCCTAAGTCCATTGGTAATGGCTTTCAGAGAGTGCAATAATGCTGGTGATATGCCCCTTTTAGTGGCAAAATACCAATTTAATTTAATCACATCTGGTCAGGATTTCCGACTTCTGTTCTTGATAAGGCTGTTGCTAAGTCTGGGGAATTTGAGAACCTTTATTGTAAATACCAGAGGTGTTTTCTGAAACCAACTCTTTCAAGCAAAATTGGGTTGATGATATAAGGGAATTTGGTGTGATATATAAGATCCGATAGTATAAGCTTATATTATATGTTATGATATTTTTAGTTGTTTGGTGTGACCATCGTATAGTATAAGCTTATACAACAGGATTACTTTGCACATCAAAATGATGTATAACTTAATCATGCCTATGAGTGATGGATTAGGCCTGATAAGGGATTGATGTATCAATATTGCTTACAACTTTACATGTACAATTCCCAAGAATTAATATATCATTTCAATATTTATATATTAAAATAATCTTTTTAATATATTGATTTTTAAAATATTGAAGGATATTATCTTACACCATATCAAACGCTGGATAATATTAAAAATTTAATCAAGTCTTATACAATCAGGTCTTATACTATCAGGTCTTATACTCTCAGGCCTTATCCTATACTATGCACCAAACATGCCCTTAATTTATCAAAGCGATGTATAACTTAATTCGGCCTAAGGGGAGAGATAAGACCTGATAAGAGGTTGGTGTATTATATCGTTGATTAATGTAATTCTAAAAAGTTAATATATTATTTTAATATTAATATATTAAAAAATAATTAATTTTTAAATATATTAATTTTTAAAATATTGAATATATTTTTTTATAAAAATTATTTTATGATTTCGACATATTGATCAATAAATTTTTATAAAAATTAATATCATATCACATTTTTGAAGAATTATATAAATTCTTTATTAAAGGATATTTTTATTAAAAATATTTATTTTTGTCCTAAATAGTATTATACAATGCATTTAGGGATGTTCATGAAGCGGTTCGGTTCAGTTATTGTTAAAAACCGAACCGAACCAGTTTTAAACGGTTTGGATTTTAAACCGAACCATTTTTTAAAAAAAACCGATTTTTAATTTGTCCAAACCGGTTTATGGTTCATAATCAGTTTTGATTTAAAACCGGTTTTAAACCAGTTTTAATTCAAAACCGGTTTTAAATCAAAACCGGTTTTCAATCAAAACCGGTTATGAACCATAAACCGGTTATTAAGTTCAAAACCAGATTTTTAACAAATTCAAAATCAATTTTTTATGGATTGTGCTATTTTTAGAAGTAGTCGTTTGTTTCTCCTGGTTATAGATAGTTGACCAACTATTTCTTGCAAGAATCTTCATTGTTTTAGAACTATCATGACAAAATGATTCCTATAGAAATTGTTTCACGTTATTTTTACGGAAAACTTTACCATCAAAATTTTCCGCAAAAAATTTTGACGAAAAATATTTCAATTAAAATAAGTGACTAAAAACATATCTGTAAAAAGTTTTGACCGAAATTTTTTTTTTCAAAGTTTTTTACGGAATATAAATTTCGTCAAAACATTTCCCTCAAAATATTTCACAAAAAAACATATTCATCGAAATTTTTGACGAAAAATATTTCTATCAAAAATTTTCACGAAACACATTTACTTCGAAAACTTTTGACGAAAAAAATTTCTTCAAAATTCTTTACAGAATTCAAATTCCGTCGAAAGTTTTTTACGGAAACATTTCCGTTATACTTTTTGACAAAAAAAATTCGTCAAAATTTTTAACAAAACACATTCCCATAAAAAATTTTCAACGAAAAATACTTCCGTCAAGTTTTTTGATGAAAAACATTTCCATCAAAATTTTCAACGGAACACGTTTCTATGAAAAAATTTCATAAAATTTTTTGATGAACAATATTTCGATAAAAATATTGACAAAAAAGTTTTTCGTCAAAATGTTTTATAAAAATATTTTTCTTCAAAATTTTTGAGGGAATTTAGAATCCGTAAAGAACTTTGACAAAAAAAAGTTCCGTCGAAGTTTTTATAGAAATATTTTCCGTCAAAAAATTTTTCTGAAATATTTTTCATCAAATTTTTTTACATAAATATTTTTCGTCAAGATTTTCATAAATGTGTTTTGTTGAAAATTTGGACGGAAATATTTTTCGTAAAAAAACTTGACGAAATTATTTTCTGTCAATTTTTCTTATGAAAATATTTTTCATCAAAATAATTTACAGAATTACTTTTCGTTGAAAAGTTTGACAGAATTGTTTCTGTCGAAAGTTTTGACGGTATTTAGATTATATCAAGAATTTTAACTGAAATATTTCGTTACTCAAAAATTTATGTTAGTGATTATGACAAAATCTTGTTCTGTCTCTAGTTTCGACGAAAACATTTTTTGTCTCTATTTTCTAAGTAATATGATTTTTGTCAAAATTTTCAACAAAAAATTTTTCTTCGATAAATTCTGTTAGTATTTGAGACTTTTTTAATAATGTCACATTAAAAAAATGATTGATATTTATGTAATTTTCACATTTTAATGCTAAGGATAAAAGATAATATTTTTCAATTGTAGAGTATTTTGGTTATAGATAACCATGGATAACCAATTATTTTATGGTTTCGTAAATAACCAGTTTATCAAATAAAACGTAGTTTCATATGAAACCAGTTTTAAAAAATAACCGGATTTTAAGATGTTGAGCGGTTTGGTTATGAATCGGTTTGGTTCTTTTGAACATTTTGTACACCCCTAAGTGCATTACCAAATACTAGATGATATTATCTTATATAATATATTATTTTATACAATACCGTGTCAAACGCTGGATAGTATTAAAATTCAATCAGATCTTATATAATCAGGTCTTATACTATCAGGCCTTATGATATAGTATGCACCAAACATTTCCTCGTAATACAAGCGATCAATCCACTAATTTAAGTTGTTATAGAGAGAACAGTCCCAATATCTCCCAAAGCTTTTAAGGTAAAACAAGCAATGATGTTAAACTATTTGGTAATAAAAGTTACTATAGAACACAAGCCAAGATTCTTTTACTTGTTTCTAATGGCTTAGATAACTAATAAATTAAAATTATTAGATACAAAAGATAGGTTATTCTATTTACTTTTTTTCATGTCTATTTTTATCATTTTTCTTTTTTATTAAAATTCTGATTTAAAGATGTTGAAAAGTGGTAGGAAAAGTAAGTATATATAAAAAAAATAGGTAAAATAACTTATCTCTAAATATAAATATATCAAAGGTTAAAATTTTGTGTAAGCATTATTATTTTTATACCGGTGTTAACTAATACTTCCCCATTGAAATATCAAATTGCTAGTCCTCGTTGGATAAGATTTATCATAAAAATGGTAAAATTCATTCTTATGAAAAGGAACAATACTTTAAAGCCATGTTGGTGTGAATCCTGATAAGGTGTCTTATCCAACATACCTATTTCATGTAGTCTAAGTGTCGATGTAATTTCAATTTTCAACTGACAAATTGAAGGCTGTCCCGATTGTACAATATTTTGGACGATAGTCGAATCGACTTGTTTTACAAGTGAATACACATTGGTGAATTTGGTTGTTATATCTACTTGGTTTGGTGCGAGGTAGAGAGTAGATAGACACCGTATAAAGACGGCAAGTTCGATCTGAATTACATTCTTTTTATAACAAATTTATGCCCCATAAAAAAATGTGGAAATTTTACAGAGCATCAGGCATAATGCTCTGATAAAAGTTGAAGCAATATAATGACCTACTATGAGACTATGAATATCTTGAAATAACATCATTTGAAGTCTCATTTTCTTCGTCATCTTCATCAGACATTGATGAGTCATTGTTAGAATCCTGACATACAGAGGAACAATCATTTTTAGTTGTGGTTTCATGTCAAACTCGTAATCGGAGAATTAGTCTGTCCAAACAAAATACAATAAATAAATGAGAAACTTTCAAACCTGATGATAATAGTGGTGCCCAATACTATTATGAATGGATCCGATCGTCCTAATAATTATGTACATGGGTATAATAATTCCACTGGCCCTTAGTATAAATACCTACAAACAATAATGAAAGTTAGATGATTGATTCACAAAGCAGATATGTTTCTATTCTTATTTTTTTTTTGGAAAAGTTCATCTATGTCCCGTGTGGTTTACTTCAAAATCACTTATGTCTTTGTGATTTTTATTTATCACATATGCCCTTATAGTTTGCAAAAGGATATATTTTTTATCATATACGCCCTTGTGGTTTTTAATTTTTTACAAACCACGGGCATTTGTGACAAAAAAAAACTCACAGGAACATAGATGATTCTGAAGCAAAGCACGGAGGCAATGGTGAAGTTCCCCCCCTCCCTTTTTTTTCATTTTAGTTGAAAACTGTAAACCAAGTACCAACCGTAAGAATTGTAAATGGATAATCTTCCATTCCATTTGCAAGCAATGCAAAAAGATGTCTTACAAGCAAGATGAGGGTAAACTGCAACAATAAAAAGGCACCAGTTATTTCTAGACATATCAACATGCATTTTGAGTTAAACTACTTTAAAGTTTGCTAGAGTTCATTCCAATATCTGCAAATCTACCACAACCAAATATAAAAACGTGACTCAAAAAGAGAATAAAACTTTTCCTTGTTAATTTGAATTACACGAAAATAAACCCAAGGATCAAATCCTTTGTTTCCTTAAAGAGAAAACATGCTGAAGGTCAATGCAATATAGCTCTCAGAGCCATGTGTTGGTGGCGGCACCCCGTTGACTAAAACTGGTCAATCTAGTTGGCAATAATAGCAACCTACTTTGGAGTCTCTGTGACTCATTCTTTTTCAAGTTCATGCAACATGATTATATCCTAAGTGTCCAATTTCAGATCTATTAATTATAACTCAACAAATAGGCATGTACCCCAATTCCAGTTTCCACACTATTATTCACAATCATTTAAAAGATCTGAATTCGATTAAGATTTATCAATCACCGTCCACAGAAGGAAAAATAAATAAATAGTAAATGTAAGTAATGCTTACGGCTAAAGCCAGTGATCGACAACAAGACGCGCTTCTATCTGCAGCATATGTGCATTCAGAGTAATTGTTTTCTAATGCTATTTCCACTATTCTTCTGTTGGACGGTTCTTGTTCACTCCTTGAAATTTGTAGGCTATCCCTGAAATAAATAATTAAAATTGGTTAAAAAAATAAATTTTGTGTACCAAAAAATAAATAATTTGGCAATAATTCGCTTCTATTTGTCAAATTTCCTAAAAATAATTAAAAAAACATTTTGCACCACAAGAAATAGTAAAAAAAAAAAAAAAAACAAATTTTTTTTGCTTGAGAGAAAAAGTATTGCAACGTAGCTTAGTAAAGGTGTCACATTTTAGAATTGTGAAATGATCGAGGCTAAATAATTAGTTGCAAGGCACATATGTTCACTTTGATTGAAATGCACGCGGAAAAGTGGAGTGACTTTGAGACATGTTGCAACCAAGAAAACTAAAATTGTGTTGCATTCAACATAAGCATGTTATATATAAATTCAACTACACGGAAAAATATATATTGGAGAAATTACCTTATGGTCATTGCTGCGTCACATACTTGAGATTTCTTTGGAGGTGCTGTATATCCAGGTTCATATTGCTGCAAAAAAAGGGAAATATATAAAAAAAATCAATTCATGCTCATCAAATATACACATCTTGCGATTTTGGCCCATTGTATAAACATTAAAAGGCCATCATGCAGTTACATTTGGCCCATTGTGCATGGCCTAAGTATTGATTGAAGAAACTCGTAGTCAACTAGAGTTGTGTGGCCAAATAAATATGACCCAATTATTGAAGGAGACGGTAATTTGAAATATAACAAATTACGATCGAATCTAAGTACCAATAAAGCAGCATATGTGATTGTGATTTGTTTGTGAAGATTAAAATCACAATTAAATGGAATTGAAGATTAAAACAAATTAAAACCAAAGCAGGGTTGTCTTCTTCTTCTGTAGAAACAAATAAGCATTGCTACCGAAATGGAATACAAATACTACAAAGAGACTTTAATACTAAGCAAAGACCCCAAAAACAAAAAAAATGGCACTGCAATCCGCAATAAAACAGGAGGAAAACGTCAAAAAGGAAATTATCATCGGAGAGTAACAGAAGAAGAAGAAGAAGGGACCACAAACAATCCTTTTTCCTCATTATTAAAAACCGAGGAATTGCCTAGCGTCAAGAAATCATAATCAACTGAAACTTATAAAATAAAAAAATGATAAAACTTTGTGCAGAGTACAAATCAAAACAAGAAACTGAAGCCTCGTACCTGGAGACATATTTCACAAGTTGTATTTCCTTTCTCATTGCACCATGTCTGTATGCAATCTCTATGAGCAAACTGGACAAGAAAACAAAGATATTGATGAGAAGATTCCCAAAATCACAATTTTGAAAAATCAAACCAAGAAAAGCTTAAGAAAGTTTGGATTTACTTACCTTAACGGTCCCAGAACAAGCACAAGGAGCTTCCAAGCTTTTGGAGCTCTCAAATTCTTCTTCGTGACATATTCTACAGCGAGAAATCCCAGAAAGTAATCTTAAATCATCAACTAGCAACACAACTTGTTCCATGTTTCTCACAATCACAGAAAGCTCTTATGTTTCTTAAAGCTCGAACTTCTGTTTTCAAATTCTGTCTAGTCCTCTGTTCTCCCCTCTCTCTAGATTCTGAACCTTATATATAAAATAAACCGCTATGAATTCCAATACTGCCCTTTAAGTGAAAAATAAATCTGTCAATGTTGATTTTTCCTTTGTTTCTAATTTTTAATTATTATTTTTTATTTCACCCAATTATATTTTGGAAAGAAAGTTATTTGGGTATAACTGATGGGTAGCTTTGACCTATCAGATGAGGTGTCAAAGTTTAAATTTGATTCTACCTCATATATATATATATATATATATATATATATATATATATATATATATATATATATATATTATTTATTTTGGAAAGAAAGTTATTTGGGTATAACAAAACCCCAATAAATTTGGCAGAGACTTGCGATGCAGTGTCAAACAAAACCTCCTATTGGCTTGGCCTGAAGAAGCCCCGAAGCATTTAATATATGGTCAAAATAAATAAAGAGAGAAAACATACGTGGACATTTAATATATTCTAGAATTCCTTGCTCATATAACAGGTACAAGTCATGGGGGCTACAACAAATTGGAAGGAAGAGAGTGTAAGAGAAAGAAATGCATCTTATCTAGGCTTTGGTAAGAAAAGCATATTCATTTCATATTTTGTTCACATAGAGCTATTTTTCTTATCTTCACTAACATTTTTAGGATATTCTTCATTCATGAGGTGACCTTTTCAATTCAACTTTCAATGGTTAAATAACAAGTACTGCATGAAATCATCTTAAAATTTTAATTTTGAACCAACCCCGAGTTTCGAATTAATTTATAAAGAATCTATAAAATTTGATTTAGTAATTTAATCAAGTGTCCTTCTCATTTAGTATTTGGTTAAATAACAAATACAGTGCCTGCTAGAGCCCGTTTGGATAAAAAAAAAAAAATTCTCCAAACTGTTTACTTTTTTTTTAAAAAAAAGTCCTTCTCATTAAAATCTAATATTTGGATCTCTACTTTAAAAAAAAAAAAAAGTCACAAAAAAAAACCATATTACAACCATATGCAAAATAACTTTAATTTTTGAAAAATATCCTTTTTAAAATAAGTAAGGTATAGAAAATCCATTTTTCAAAAGCTCATCCAAACATGTGATTAGTATTAAACAAATTATCTAGTAGAAAACTATTGAAACGAATCATCAACAGTGTTTTGAGAATGCGGTGTTTCTGTACATTGTCTGCGAGGGCTATTGATATATATTGATATATAATAGTAAAATTTGTCTGGAAAGTATTAATACATTGTTGATTATTAACTATTATTTAAGAAAAAATTAGTTTGGAAATATTTAATAAGATTATATATCATTAAGTGTTAACTATCTAATATGTTATATAAATAAAATACACAATACATTAATTTTAATTAATCTTTTAAGTTTTAAGATTTTAATCTAAAATGATTTATATATGACATCAATATATCTATAATTATAAAAGATATTTTTTTTATAACTTAAAAGAATACTTATAAAAATATAATTAATATCTCATTAAAATTATTTGTAAATTTGTAAAATAAAATAATCTAATATAAGTTATTAATGTCATAAAAAATTATCAGAATAACAATAGAAACTAAAATGGCGTTCTGTTTCTTTCTTTTTCACATTACTTAGACAACTTACATATAAATATTAATCATCAATTCATCTTCTCTTAAAAAAAATCATGCATATACACATAAATAAGAAGTAAATACAGATATTACATAAAAAAAAAACAAAAACAAATCATATAGTTATTAAATTGTTTTTAAGAATTGTCTATAAAAAATTTGTTTTTAAGAATTTTGTATTATATATTAATATATAAATATTTTATATTAATTGATTATACATTTAAAAAAATCATAATGATTTTTTTTAACAAATTAATTATATTCTTTTAAAAAGATAAATAAACTAATTCAGACTTGTATATATACTAAATATTTAATTATTCAATTTAAACTTAAAATAATATGTGAAATTTAAAATAATCCATATCTCACATGGGATAAATTAACTCAGTTATCATGTACCAAAAAAAAAATTAAAAATAACGTAGTTATCAACATAATATATTATATATTTATATAAGTTCCCAGCAAATTTTTTTTTGGTGGTATAAAGTTCCCAACAAAAGGAGTAAAAGATAATGTAAAATCTTTTAACAATACAAAATTGTTGCATATATATGGGGTATGATCCTTTGACACAAGTGTCAAATTTGAAATTTGGCACCTCGTCTGAGAGTCGTTAGATCAAAAAAATCAATGGCTCTGATTTTTAAGCATGTGACACCATTAATCTTTTTTATCTAATTGTAATATCCCAGGAAAATAATAGTAATTTATAATACAATATATTAATAATAGTAATAAATTATAAATTAGTAATAATAATAATGGATGATAAATTGTGATTATTATGTTTTAATGTTTGATTATTTGATTGGTAATGTTTGATTGGATTAGGATTAGTCAACAAACATAAATTATTTAGATATGATGATTCAACAAACATAAATTGTTTAGATAGGATGAGCCAACAAACATAAATTATTTAGATAGGATGAGTCAACAAACATAAATTGTTTAGATATGATGAGTCAGCATGGAGTCAGTAATGTATAAGCCCAAAACTTCAACTATAAATAGAGGCCTAGCCTAACCAAACCAATTCACTCTTCAACATTTCTCCTCTACTACTCTCTCTTCTCACTCCAAAAAGTTTATTTTAATTATTTTCAATTTTTATATTTTCCTGATTATCAATCGGTTCTCTGCCCCAAATTTTTCCCTTTAGAAGTTAGCGAAAACGGAGACCAGGTAATCCTAATCCCTAGGTATTTTTAGGTTATATTTTATGTGAAATTTGGTATGTGTAATCCTAATCCCTAGGTATTTTTAGATTACATTTTTATGTGAAATTTGGTATGTGTAATCCTAATCCCTAGGTATTTTTAGGTTATATTTTATGTGAAATTTGGTATGTGTAATCCTAATCCCTAGGTATTTTTAGGTTATATTTTATGTGAAATTTGGTATGTGTAATCCTAATCCCTAGGTATTTTTAGGTTATATTTTATGTGAAATTTGGTATGTGTAATCCTAATCCCTAGGTATTTTTAGATTATATTTTATGTGAAATTTGGTAGGTGTAATCCTAATCCCTATAGAGTCAAGGGTTAGCTTTATATGAATTTTTGATGTAATCTCGATGCTTAGGGCACTATAGTTATATTTCCTATTAAATTTATTAGATGTGAATATTTAAATTTTTCTTGGAAACTCTTGATATGATGATTGAATTTGGGTTTTTCTATGATAGATGTTGAATATTAAAATTATGATATTATTGAAAGATTGAACTTGGAAATTATGATATTATCGAAAGGTTGAATTTAGAAATTACACTCTTGATTGAATTGATGTGGAAATCGTGAAAACTATTTGTGATAAGATTGAATTGATTGTAATAAATAATAGTGGGAAGATAGCTTTGGGATGGTACCTCCCAAAGTGATGAACACAACCCTTGGGCTTTATGCCTCCGATATATTTATACGATGTGAACAGAGAATATCCGTTCTTCTCAAAGTGGTATCTGGCAGGGTTTCCCGGGATACTAGTAGCAACTTTGGGAAGAGGTGTCTGGCAGGATATCCGGGACACTAGGAAGATGTGAATTGATTATGGCCAATGTGATTTGTTTGTGACTGGCAGGGTTTCCCGGGTCACAGGGTAGACTGGCAGGGTTTCCCGGGTCTACCATGGTTCTCTTCCCACTACTCCACTAAATAAACTTAATAAAGATTATGAATGAAATTTGATCGATGTGAATATATGTTGAAGCTGATAATTTGATGTGATTATGATTAAGAATATATATGATAAATATTATATTGATATTTGATTTAATTAATGTGGAATTGATTTATCAAATTTGATTATATATATTTGATTTAATTTGTTATTAATTACATTAATTGTATTATGATTGGGATTACCAGCTTTGCTGACTTTTATGTTTGTTTGACTGCAATGATCCTGCTGGGATGCGGGGGAGCAGATTTTCAGTGAAGCGGATTGTAAAGGATGGGGCTAGCTGTGGGCAGTGAGGATCACAAAGCAGACTTTTCTGGCTAGTTTATGAGATTTAAATAAATGCATAATACATATTTCCTTTATTTAAACTTTAGTTTTAGTTTTGTTTTAATGTAATAAAGTTAGCCTTGCGCTTGACAACAGTACAAGCGCGGCGGTAACACTTCCCAAATTTGATTATTTTGAACTTCCGCTGTTATTTATAAAAATTATTGAATTTATTTATGCTATTATAAATTGTTAGAATTTGGGGTGTTACAAAATGGTATCAGAGCCCTTGGTTGCGGCTAGGGTTTGTTTTAGATACTGACTCGAGGGATCATAGATCCCTGAGTTAAATAAATACAAAAAAAAGAAATAAAATAATAGGACATAAGATAAATAAATAAATCGAGAGAGGTGGGAAATGAAGGGTTATTTTTCTTGTCCTTTAATTATGATTTATGTTTTTGAAATTTTGATGATTATATGTTTGGAATTATTTTGTGATTTAAAATTATTATTGATATTATTCTTTAATTTTTTTATACGCTATCTTTAGTAACTCTTTCTTATTTTAATAAAAGTAATTAGCTTTCTTTTAGAATTGTTCTTGAATTGATTAAATTTTTTCTAGCAAATGAAAGATGATATATGCAATAAAAGTTTCTATTTGTTTAAAGAAGATATTCAGTTTCGAAACTTTTTTTTTTCTTTTAGCTTGGTTAAAGTTAACAATTCATTAATTTGTAGTATTTTAAATTCATTGCATCATATGTGTTCTTGTTTTCTTAATTATGCATTACTCTTGGTTGGTTGCTTATTTTTTTTTAAGGGGGTTTCAAAAAAAAAAAAATTTAATAACAAGTTTCGAGGACAAAACTTCTTTAAGGAGGGTAGAATGTAATACCCCATATTTTTATTAACTTTAACCTTATGCCTTTAGTTAATTGAGAAACTCAAACTTTTAAGTTTCGAGGACGAAACTTCTTTTAAGGAGGGTAGAATGTAATATCCCAGGAAAATAATAGTAATTTATAATACAATATATTAATAATAGTAATAAATTATAAATTAGTAATAATAATAATGGATGATAAATTGTGATTATTATGTTTTAATGTTTGATTATTTGATTGGTAATGTTTGATTGGATTAGGATTAGTCAACAAACATAAATTATTTAGATATGATGATTCAACAAACATAAATTGTTTAGATAAGATGAGTCAACAAACATAAATTGTTTAGATATGATGATTCAACAAACATAAATTATTTAGATAGGATGAGTCAACAAACATAAATTGTTTAGATATGATGAGTCAGCATGGAGTCAGTAATGTATAAGCCCAAAACTTTAACTATAAATAGAGGCCTAGCCTAACCAAATCAATTCACTCTTCAACATTTCTCCTCTACTACTCTCTCTTCTCACTCCAAAAAGTTTATTTTAATTATTTTCAATTTTTATATTTTCCTGATTATCAATCGGTTCTCTGCCCCAAATTTTTCCCTTTAGAAGTTAGCGAAAACGGAGACCAGGTAATCCTAATCCCTAGGTATTTTTAGGTTATATTTTATGTGAAATTTGGTATGTGTAATCCTAATTCCCTAGGTATTTTTAGATTACATTTTATGTGAAATTTGGTATGTGTAATCCTAATCCCTAGGTATTTTTAGGTTATATTTTATGTGAAATTTGGTATGTGTAATCCTAATCCCTAGGTATTTTTAGGTTATATTTTATGTGAAATTTGGTATGTGTAATCCTAATCCCTAGGTATTTTTAGGTTATATTTTATGTGAAATTTGGTATGTGTAATCCTAATCCCTAGGTATTTTTAGATTATATTTTATGTGAAATTTGGTAGGTGTAATCCTAATCCCTATAGAGTCAAGGGTTAGCTTTATATGAATTTTTGATGTAATCTCGATGCTTAGGGCACTATAGTTATATTTCCTATTAAATTTATTAGATGTGAATATTTAAATTTTTCTTGGAAACTCTTGATATGATGATTGAATTTGGGTTTTTCTATGATAGATGTTGAATATTAAAATTATGATATTATTGAAAGATTGAACTTGGAAATTATGATATTATCGAAAGGTTGAATTTAGAAATTACACTCTTGATTGAATTGATGTGGAAATCGTGAAAACTATTTGTGATAAGATTGAATTGATTGTAATAAATAATAGTGGGAAGATAGCTTTGGGATGGTACCTCCCAAAGTGATGAACACAACCCTTGGGCTTTATGCCTCCGATATATTTATACGATGTGAACAGAGAATATCCGTTCTTCTCAAAGTGGTATCTGGCAGGGTTTCCCGGGATACTAGTAGCAACTTTGGGAAGAGGTGTCTGGCAGGATATCCGGGACACTAGGAAGATGTGAATTGATTATGGCCAATGTGATTTGTTTGTGACTGGCAGGGTTTCCCGGGTCACAGGGTAGACTGGCAGGGTTTCCCGGGTCTACCATGGTTCTCTTCCCACTACTCCACTAAATAAACTTAATAAAGATTATGAATGAAATTTGATCGATGTGAATATATGTTGAAGCTGATAATTTGATGTGATTATGATTAAGAATATATATGATAAATATTATATTGATATTTGATTTAATTAATGTGGAATTGATTTATCAAATTTGATTATATATATTTGATTTAATTTGTTATTAATTACATTAATTGTATTATGATTGGGATTACCAGCTTTGCTGACTTTTATGTTTGTTTGACTGCAATGATCCTGCTGGGATGCGGGGGAGCAGATTTTCAGTGAAGCGGATTGTAAAGGATGGGGCTAGCTGTGGGCAGTGAGGATCACAAAGCAGACTTTTCTGGCTAGTTTATGAGATTTAAATAAATGCATAATACATATTTCCTTTATTTAAACTTTAGTTTTAGTTTTGTTTTAATGTAATAAAGTTAGCCTTGCGCTTGACAACAGTACAAGCGCGGCGGTAACACTTCCCAAATTTGATTATTTTGAACTTCCGCATTTATTTATAAAAATTATTGAATTTATTTATGCTATTATAAATTGTTAGAATTTGGGGTGTTACAATAATGATTTTCAGATGAGGTATCAAATTTCAAAATTGACAATGGTGTTAAAGAATCCTACCTCATATATATATATATTAGCTGTAAAACAAATAAAATTTATATATAAAAAAATTATGAATCTCGTTTGTTTGAATATTAATAAAATAATCATAGTAAAAGAAAATAACATGCCATTTACAAAAAAAAAAAAAAAAAAAAAATTAACAAAACACTTATATAATAACTTCTTGTGCTGATGATCAATCTAGGAGATTAGGAATTTAGGATTGCACTTTTGGGAGGGTAAAAAGTTTTTTATTTTATTTTTGGTAAGTGGTAAAAAGTTTATGGGGGAATATATATCTTATCTACATAAAATAATTATCTTATGGGCACATAAAAAAAATGTGAAATTAATTTTGTTTCATATAATATAAAAGGCATATTTTTCAAAAAATATTTTGGGCAAACATGCAATATACCTTATTTTATGTGTGTATATAAAATAATTTTATTTATCACAAAATAAACATATTCCCTGAAGTTTTTTTGGGGCAAACATGCGTTATACCTTGTTCTCTGTCCTCCGCGTACAGTTCGAAATTTGCCTTTCCAGATTTGAATCTGGGACCTACGATCCTTCACCAACGGTAACAAAACATTCAAGACAAACCGAAATTTGAAATCATGGGCCCCGCTATTTCATTAAATCAATAGAAACGCGTTCCCCGAAATGCATGATTCGGCGGGCCCTCCTTTCCATGCCACGCCCTCTCATTTCATCCCTTTGTTAACGTTATAAATAATAATAAACGAATAAACAAATTTATTTATTTTTATCTAACAAATTTATCAATACTTATCCGTGAACTTATTTGAGAAGAAAAATAATTGTTATATAGACCTATCTATTTTTAATTTTGATTCTTTAAGAGATAACCGTATTGAGACGTTAAAAAAAAAAGCATATGAATGTATGTACTATGTACCATCATAAAAAATGTACACTTTTTTCTCTTCACATATATTTATACTATGAATAAAATGTGTATGATTTTTAAGAATGTAAAGTTGTGTCATTTTAAGAGAAAGATAGATAAAGGAGGGGAGAGAGTTGACAAAAAAATTAAAGGTGTGGGCCCCACTTCTTTATGAGAGTGATAAAATGTAAGTTGTGTCATTTAAAAAGATATACACATATCCTTTATGCTACTATAAAAGTAACGATTTGCTTACCTAATAAAATTGATTTAAAATTTGTTTCGTGTTATGTGAGAAAGCTGACGCACGCACTTATGCTTCCTCGGTCTTACCGTCTTCCATTGTTTGAATGGATTTATGAGCAATCCTTTTTTTTTTTTTTTGGAAAAGATACAAAGAAAAGGAAGACAGAAGCTACCTAACTACCCTGGGTCTCTCAGTACCCAGTTTGTCCTTAGTTACTAGATCTATGCACCCACATGGTGCTACAAAATAAAAACTGGTATCCTTCTTATCAGTAAGAGTTTGTTGAGCCAACCAGTTGGCCACCATGTTCCCCTCCCTTAGAGTATGACGAATCTGAATGTTCCAGTTCCTGTTCAGAAGTTCTTTCACCTTAGACCCAATGGGAGCAAGATGATGATCCTCCAACTCCTCCTGCTTTATGAAATCCAAGACCTGAGATGAGTCCCCTTCCAAAACGATGTTTTTAAATCCTCTCTCCCAAGCTATCTTCAAACCAGTAAAGCAGCTCCACAGTTCAGCTCTGAAAGCTTGACCTTGCCCAAGGAATTTAGAGAAACCTAAGATCCATTCCCCTTTGTAGTCTCTAATAACACCACCACAACCAGAATTCAAACCTCCCCTAGAGCTAGCTCCATCCACATTGAGCTTTAGCCAGCCAGCCAAGGGGGGTTCCCATTTCACCATCTGAACTCTCCTCGGTTTATGGAGTAATCCCCCTGACGTCAGAGATCGGTTAGCTGCAATGTAGCTCTCATAATGACACATAATATTTTGTATGGTTCTCTGCTGATTCGGCTGGGTGTCATTGAAGACAAAATCGTTTCTTTCTCTCCAAAGGATCCAGCATGCAAAACCGAACAGAAGCGGCCAGTCCCTGGAGTCCGTATTAGCAGCATACCTTCTAGTGTTCTCATCTATCCACTCTCTCAACGGTTTAGAGCAGAACGATGGCCAGCAATTTGGGTGAACCAAGGCTTTCCAAACTCTTTGGGACCAACTGCAGTCTCTTATCGCATGAAGGGAGCTTTCTGCCATAATCAGGCAGCGGGGGCAAGAGTTTGAGGCTGCAAAATGTCTGTCCCATCTTCTTTGGTTTGTCATCAGATCATCCCCCATCAAGAGCCAAAGGAATGATTGGACTCTGCTAGGACCCTCCCACTTCCAGATGATATTCCAGTTAAAGTTTGGGTGGGTGCTGTGAGGATTCCTCAGCATTTGGTAAGCTGACTTTATAGAGAATTTCCCATCATTGGATTCACCCCAAAAAACCCGGTCTTCCCCATTTTCCTGATCCGCGGGCATGATGCTAGCTATCAGGCCTCTAACTTCAGGGGTGGTCCAGTCATTCATTTTCTGCCAATCCCAAGCCCCATCATTTGTCACGAAATTAGAGACTTTCTCTTGGATGATACTATCTGGAATAACTCCCTGGGAAAAATCCTGGATGCTGCCAATGCTTGGGATCCAAGGATCGAGCCAAAATCTGGTTTTGTCCCCATTCCCCACTAAGATTTTAGAGTGAGCTTTAACCTCAGGCCAAACTTTCACAACACCCCTCCAAAGGTTTGAACTTCTGGCAGATTTCTTGATCTCAGGAATCAGCTCATTTCCCATTTGGTATTTATTTTTTAGGACCTGCACCCAAAGAGCCTCATGCTTAGATAGAAGCCCGAAGCTTATCTTCAACAGGAAAGCTTTGTTAACATCTCTCAAGGATTTCATGCCCAATCCCCCATTATCTTTTGGAGTACAAACTCTCTTCCAGGCAACATGGTGAGGGCTGCTCACCTTATTACCCGAATTCCACAAGAAGCTTCTAGAGGTTTTTTCTATATCATCGCAGATTCCCAAGGGAAGGAGGTTAGTTTGCATCGCATACATTGGCAGAGCCGAAAGGACCGATTGAGCAAGGACATTCCTACCAGCCAAAGATAATGTTCTTCTTTTCCAGGATCCCAGCTTTTTGTTAACTCTTTCCAAGATGTGACTGAAACTCCCTTTAGTAACCCTCTTATGATGGAGATTAATCCCAAGATACTTCCCCAGATCAGAAGTTAAACCAAAACCCAACTCATTGCTCAACTCCATAGCATGATTATGATTAACATTCTTCGACATAAGCACTCTAGTTTTTTCAGCACTTATGCTTTGGCCCGAGCTGTTGCAGAAACAGTTGAGGACCTGCTTGATGATCTTAGCTTGCTTCAAGGAAGCTTCTCCAAACAGTAAGAGGTCATCGGCAAAGAAAAGGTGAGAGATAGGAGGCCCATTTTTCCTTAGCACCACAGGTTTCCACTCCTTTTTTTCCACCGCTAAGCTAATGAGGTGAGCCAGTCTTTCAATGCAAAGAACGAAAAGGTAGGGAGATAGAGGGTCACCTTGCCTAATCCCTCTGGAGGGTTTGAATTCTCTAGTCGTAGCTCCATTCCATAACACATTCATTGAGCAGGTTGAAACGCAGCTCATGATTATGTTAATAAGGACTTCAGGCAGGCCAATATCAGAGAGAGTGTCTTGAATGAAATCCCATCCCAATTTGTCATACGCTTTCTCCAGATCAACTTTAACAGCCATCCACCCTTTTTTCCCCTTTTTGGCTTTCATCGAATGGATGATTTCTTGAGCAATTATAATGTTATCCGAACTATGCCTTCCTTTCACAAAACTGCACTGATTAGGCATGATCAAGTGATTCATATGATTCCTGAGTCTGTTAGAGATTACCTTGCTGATAGTTTTATAAATTACATTACAAAGACTGATCGGCCTAAGCTGTCTCACTGACTCGGGGCATTCCACCTTTGGTATCAGGCAAAGCAGGGTCTGGTTAATGGAGCTTACACTTTCGGGATTACTGAAAGCCTTTCTAACCACATCGCACACAGCCTTGCCAACCTTGTCCCATTGGGATTGAAAAAAAATAGCATTTAACCCATCTGCTCCAGGAGCCTTGTAACTGCCGAATTGGAAAATTACCCTTTTGATCTCTTCACTTGAGGGGGTAATAGACAGCCCCTGACTGCTTTGACTGCGAATCTTGGGAAAGGAACCTTTCACAGGGAAACCGGGTTTGCAGCTCCTCTCTTCAGAGTATAAGTTCTCAAAGTAACTTGAGATCATGCTGACCAGTAACTCAGGTTCTCCTACCCAGTCCCCGTTGTTGTCCTTCAGGGAGTCAATCCTATTAGCTCTGCGTCTTGCTACAGTTGTGGAATGGAAGAATTTCGAGTTCCTATCCCCAAACTTCAGCCATTTGCATCTCGATCTTTGGAACCATAAGATTTCTTCTCTAAGATAAACTTCATTCAGTTCCTTCCAAGTATTTCTCTGAGCATCTTCAAGGGATGAGTCATGATTTCTGCTCAGCCTTCCATCGATATCTCTGAGTCTGTCATGCAGAAAAAATTTCCTGCGATTTGCTTCCTTGTAGGTCTCATTGTGCCACCTCGAAGCTTCCGTCTGAAATTTGCCACAAGCATCCTTCCAAATAGCTGTCTCCCCCCAACATCTATTAATAATGCTATGAAAGGAGTCACAAGTTAGCCAGGAAGCCATAAACCTGAACGGTCTGGTGCTATTGATTCCCCTAGGAGGAGTACCATTGAGGAGGATGACCGGCCGGTGGTCAGAACTATAATAAGGTAAGTGGGATAAGAACCTGTTTGGGAATCGGATGTTCCAATTCTCATTGCTGCAGGCTCTATCAAGTCTCTCAAAGAGCTTCCCCCTCTTCCAAGTAAATCTAGGCCCTTTGAAACCAATATCTGAAAGGTTGCAAACATCCAAGCAGTTCTGGAAATCTTTCACAGAAGTCCAGTGGGGCTCCCCTCCCCCATACTTCTCGTCCGCCTTGAGGTGTGCATTGAAATCCCCCATGGTTATCCAAGCCTCGTGTCTGCCTATTCTGATATCTTGGAGAGCATCCCAAAGAGCCCTTCTCTCCATACATCTCGGGCTTGCATAAATAAAAGTCACCAGTTCTTCCTTCCTAGACTTCTTCCAGACCAAGGCTGTGTGAAGAAACTGATGGTGAGAGGAGATGATTTTTATGTCCACCTCTTCTTCATTCCACAAAAGCCACAAACCTCCAGAAAATCCAACCGCATCTTGAACATGATGGTTGTTGAACCCCAAGCTGGAAATACATCTCTTAGCTTTCTCACCACTAATTCGAGTTTCCATAAGACAGAGAACTTTGATTCTGAACTTCTTGGTTATATCTTTTATAAGGGGAGGCAGGCCTTTCTTTCCTGCACCCCTGACATTCCTGCCTTTCTTTTATGAGCAATCCTTGCCATATGGAAGCTTCCCGATTCAGAAATTTGAAATCTCTTGAGCTCTTCTGTAAGCAAGTTAGCTAGTGGAGGGTACTAATTTGTATTTGTTGGTAAATAACCTTACATGATTAAAGTGGACCTCACCCACCTGTTAGCTGCTGCCTAAGTAGCAAATTAAACGCTGATGCAAATGCTACGTGCTACCCACGTCTGCGTTAGAGAACTTGAAATCATTAACAAAAATAAATAAGGTTAAGGTAATTATTGTCGTCATTTTATTTATTGCTTTATACTTATGGTAATTTATAAAGGTAGCATTTGATGGCCATTTATTTATTTATTTTAACCATTTCATTTAGTGGTGGTTGATAACGAAGTTGTTCCGTTAGATCAACGAAATGCTATCCACGTTGAGTTTGGTTTAAGCTAAGGCTTATATGGCCTTAAAAATGGTAAAAAAAAAAAAAAAAACGGAGCAAGCATTCATCCAATGTTTGTATATTTAACCGTTTTCATTAGGAGCGAAACTATAAAGTATCCTTACTGAAAATTGATGTCTTACCTTCAAAGTTCATGCATATGTCATTCAGGTTGAGATCATAAAATCTAAAGTAAATACCTTCTTTTTTCATCTTAAAAAAAAAATACGAAATCTATTTTAATCTTTTATTAAGGAAAAAAAATTGATTTTTGATTTCTCTAAAATTTTAGTTCTTTGAAATTGTGGTCCATCTGAAATTCAAAAAAGACTCACGTTAGTTTCTCAAAAAGAACTAAGGTACTTTTTTTTAAGGAATTAAAATGAATTCTGTATTTTTTTGTTGAGGTCCAAAAAAAATATTTACGTTAAAATCTATAAGAAAACAAGTGTATTTTTTAACAGTGATATTATAACTATATATTTTAGAAGATTACATTAATTTAATATTAAAATTTTTTTTCTCTTAAAATTTTCAATCTAATTGTCCTATTCCTATTGGTACGTCGTAGATTTTTCAAAAAATAGAGCTTTTCAGGTAAGGTGGACCATAAACATAAACAATGAAGCTCTTTACAATAACAGATATAATTCCCATTTCGAAAGGAGCATATGGGCTATAATATCAGAGTTTGATTGCTAATTGATGTCTGGGCCGGTGTTGGGTGCTTTCTCTCGCAATCACCCTGAAATTGAAGCTGCCCCATGTGGGCTAGGTCTCATTCAGTTGGTTTAGAGTCCATTAGAAGTCCATTAAGCCATCCTTATTGCCTTAGCTTCACGCAGCTTCCTCTTCACCCGTTGTTCCTCTTCCTTCCAAGAGTGAAGAATCTGATACGGAGTTCAAATGAGTTGAGGTAATTAATATCCCCTAAACTCTACTATGTAATGCTGTCCGAGAGTCGCATATTGTTACTCGCATTCGGACTTGGATGAACAAAAATTGGGATCTAAAGGCTCAACACATACACCGTGAAGGAAATCAGTGTATTGATTGGCTAACCAACTATTTGATATGTCCTAATCAGAGCTTTATCTACAAGGAGTTTAGTCTTGTTCCTCTTAGGCTTAGTTATTTATTTTTTGCTAATGTTTGTGTTGTACTTCATTTTGTTTAGTTGTGTTTTGGGCCGTTAAACCCTTTATTTCACCAAAAAAAAAAAAAATCCCCTAAACTCTTTCCTACTGATTTTGAATCTCAAATCTATTTCTTCTCAACAATAGATAAATTTCCAAGTCTCACTCCCTCATTCCTCAAAAGGGCTTTTTGCTCAAGATAATAATTAATTAAACCACATTTTAAAAGACAAAAATTATCAGTTAAAATTTTAAAAATTAAAAAAAAAATTTTATTTCGCTTTAGCTCCAAAGCAACTGAAAGTGCTTAGGTTGTCTGGGGGTTGTTCTTTCTGTTCCAGTCTTAGGTGGGCGATTCTGGCGTTTGAGAGGTAGCGGTTCCATGTTTAGGTGTAAGTACACCTATTGGTAGCAATGCAACTATCAACTAAAATTCTACACCACACTACCAAGGCATACATCTTTTTATTTTCAGGTTAACACTAGTTTAAGTTGCTGTCTAATTGACATATCATATATGAGGTTAGTGAGGAAGTCCTCTCAATCCTGGATCACGAAGAACATCAATAATTAACAAGGATCAGCTAAAATTATATTGCGTTGTCCCTACATTGGAAAAAAGAGACCGAGAGTAAATGCTAACGCTATATATTGGTCATTCTATCAATTGCATTTTTATTTTTATTTATTTTGGACATATTGCATTTTTATTCTTTTTCTCCCTTTATCAGTATTTCTTCTTTGCCTTTTATTTTTTTTTATTTTTTAGACATTATCTTCTTTGCTTCTTTGATTTAAGGGTAAAGTGTGTGTCATTCTAAAGGATGTAAAGTTATGTCATTTTAAGATACAGAACTAGATAGATAAAATAGAAGAGAGAGTTGACAAAAAAAATATAAAGGTGTGTTCTTTGTGAGAGTGAAAGGATATAAATTGTGTCATCTAAAAGGATAAACATTTTCCCCTATTTAAAGAAGGAAAAATGTTTATCTTTTTAAATGACACAACTACATCCTTTCACTCACAAAGAAGTCTCTCACACTTTTTTTTTTGTCAACTCTTCCTCTTTGTTATCTCTTTCTCTCTTTTAAAATAATACAACTTTATATCCTTTTAAATCCCACATGCTACTTTTTTTTTTTTTTTTTTTTCTTTCTTTCTTTCTTGGTAAGCGACACACACTACTTTAAAGAAAAGTAATTTTGCAAGCAAACTAATATGGGGTAATAGTGGGTTTAGATTCTGCCCATTCATTTTATGGATAAGAAACTGGGGAACCCACTGAAATAGACACACACGGGCTTCCCACTCAACTTGACAAAAACTGCACTACATGGTAAACTTAAATCCAGACAATAGACAACGACAGACAGCGGAAGTTGCGTTTTGAGTCACATACGAAGACATAGCTTTTTAATAATTTAATTATGGACAAAATGTGCACGTACCTTTTTAAGAGAAAAAAAAGATAAATAATGCAGGGAGAGGCGGTTTTTTCAATTGGATTTAAGTTAATTTAAATTAAATACATGCAATGGTGGTAAGAGAGAAGCACAGTGCTCTGCATTATGGAATTATGGATAAAGCATAAATAAGATACAAGATCAGACTGACCTGATGGGGAGGTATTTAAACCGGGGAACTGTAGAACACCTCAAATATTGGATTCCGAATTAGTAGGCAGTTTCTGAACAGTATCTGTGTACATCCGGTTAAGTTGCACAAAGAAACCAAAAAGGACAGCATGTCGTAGGTCCAAATCTGCCTCTCATTCTCCCAGAGATATGGCTCGTACCTTCAACATATTAATTTATATAAGAAATCATTACCAGATCAATCGAGAGAAGTCTTGAAATGGCAGTACAGAAATCACTAGGACAAACTACAACCATGGATTTTGCAAAAATTCTGGGCCGAAGTATGTTATATGGATATGTTCTGCACTAAATTACAGTTCTTGCTTAATTCACAATCAGTGCACAGCCTTGAGGCCTCATTTCTTTGATTAATGCCCTATGGAAGTTCTGTGATTTAGGGAGCACTTTTCCTTTTCTTCTAATTTTACCTAATCAAGTTATTTACTTGCAGGTGCAATTATTACATAAGCCATTTGTTGATGGATTAAACTCCCTACGTTTCTTCCAAAGTACTATTATTATATCTAAGAGAAACCTTGAATGGAAGAATGAGAAACTTACGTAAGCCAGTCTATGGGATCCAGCCTCTGAGAAAGACGATTTAACAACTGATCTGACCGTTCTCTAATGGCTGACGTCAAACTTCGGTCCTGCTTCCTTCTGACATGTGACTTTGCCTTTGGGTTACTAGATAATTCCCCAACCACATTTGAATCACCACCAGAGAGAACATCGGTGGCAAATTTGACATCTAACAAAACCTGCAAAACTCCTTTTTCTGACACTTTATGAGCACTGCCCTCTTCAGTGGAAAGGAAGTCCTCAAAGATTCCAATTACCTGTATAATAAAATACAGTCATTTTAGATATCGATGTACAACAGGCAAGCACATAGACTTACACGGTAATACATGGTAACTTGACAAGCCACATCCTAGAAAATTGTTCTAGAATATTGAGCATTTCAGGATGGAAGGCAGCTAGGCCAAATGACACATCATTGACCATTGTTTAATATATCTTCACAATGAGGCGGTGACAATTTGATTGAGCAATATTTTGTTGGTACACATTTTCATAGTATACCTACATAATTGGTGCAATTAAAAGGATTTAGCATATCAAAGGTGTCTAAAAGAACTCATTAAAACTGAATCTTTCTATTTTTCATTTCTCTTTTGGCTAATCACCAATAATCCATTCTAGTGTTTCAATAACTTGATTAGAGTGGGGTGGGCTTGGGGATAGTATGACTATTTCTGTTTCCCTGATATCAGAACTCATTAAAACTGAATCTTTCTATTTTTCATTTCTCTTTTGGCTAATCACCAATAATCCATTCTAGTGTTTCAATAACTTGATTAGAGTGGGGTGGGCTTGGGGATAGTATGACTATTTCTGTTTCCCTGATATCCTTAGTGCCATGGGTAACAACTCCATGTAACTATGAATTTTGATAATGAATTAATTCAGTGCTAATCCAAGAATACCAACTACCACTCTACTAGGGATTTAACAAAGACTAAAGACACTCAGATAAGATATCAATTTTCTGTGACAATACCTCAGAAACCAGCAAAGGTCAAAAGACAATAGTCATGTAAGCAGAAGGATAAATTTCGGAGAGATTGGGTAGCCTTACAGCTTCTTAGTTCACATATCGTTGTTTTGTATTTTTTGTATTCTATGATCTTGAAGATATAATATATTATCCTCATCATCATATACTCCTTTAATCTTCAGTGAAATTTCATTTTCTATAAAAAAATATATGTAACCAAAAGGAAAGATGGAAAAAAAGTGTCACTTTGGTGCACTCAAAGATCAAGTGAGTCAGTGACTAACATCCACAGAAAACCTACCTTTTCCAATAGCCTTGATGCAAGTTTATGCAAAATCTTCTTGTCAAGTACATGACCTCCAACTCGATGAACTTCTTCACAAGCTCTAAATAGAAATGAGATGATATACAGAGAAGGCATAGATGGAAGCGATATTTTCATCTCAGATTGGTTCTCATCAGACTGATCTTGCTTGACTATGATATCTTCCCAGCCCTGTTCAAACAAAAAAATTATGAGCAAGCTTCTGGATTAAAGGCCATAAATTCTTGGTTAGCATATCACCAACGAAAGTCCCACTAAGAGAAATAATAATGATAATATCTAACTAAGACAGCAATACTTGAGAGGTTGATTACATCTATTACACCTTAAAAAGGCAAACAAAAGATAAGCTGGTTCCGTAGTTAAGGGCCACGAGATTTCCATAGTAATGAAATGTCGAAATGACAGAAAACTTGGCAAACTGGATACAACTGATTCATCAAAATTGAGGTGAAAAAACCTCACCATCACAGACTTGTCAACCCATTCCTGGCAGGACTAAGCCTGTGGTAGTGGAAAACACAAAACAGTCAATTTTCAAGAATATGGATCTTGAAGTAAACTAATTGAAGATAATCTCATATAAATAAGGCAATTATTCTCAACTGATTTCAAACAAAATTCACAATGCTGGCCTGAAATATTTGGATGAGACTCGCTCAATTTTTTGTTATCATCCTCAGGCTTGCTCTTATGCTAACATGTGGTCTCTTTTGCAAGACTTTTGGGCAATTTGCTCCACAAAAACAGCACATTTATGGATTGTGGTATAGTGCTTCCTACGGGATGTTAGCTCCAAGTCTCCAATAACTTTGTGAGACTGGTACGAATTGTTTATTTGTTGTTTCTTGATATGTCATCGAAAATTTAAGATCCTTTCAAGCTTTCAAATTTTCACAAGATCCATAGAACAAATCACATTTCCAATATTTGCTAACATTTCTGTTTCAATAGAACATTTATCAGATCAGACTATGATCACATGGTGTACAGTGCTATAATTGTTCAAACGGGAGTCAAGAAAAAGTTGAGTTTTGACCCACTGTCTGTTAAGGGGCTTTCCCTTCTACTGATATACAAATAGACAGGAGCTTAAATTTATTGATCTCTAGTATTTTTTGTTTTAATTTTACTAAAGAATAGCTTATTCTCTTTGCCATGCTTTCCTGCTTTGTTTTTTTTCTCATCTAACAAACTTCTTTTTATTGAAAAGGATCTTCAAAAGGAACAAACAAGTATAAAGGTTCTACAAAAATTAAAGCCTGAGCAGTGGAAGACTAATAAGATATAACCATAAGAAAAAACAAATTTAAGCCATCACAAACATGGAAAAACAATGAAAACGAACAGGGAAAAAAAAAAGGAAAATGACACTTACCCTCCAAGGTGTGCTTAAAGATAAGGCATCATCTTGTTTAAGATCCATAGAGACAATAGCCAAAAGTTCATCCGACAGCCATAATATCCACAAGTTGTAAGCTCTAATGCAAAGATCCCCTATAGTCCTATTCAGTTCTTCCAATTCATGGCTTGAATCTTTCTCTCACTCCAAGCAAAGCAGAAGTGGCGGATGAATTTTGTCTTTTAGAGCCA